>OZ023150.1:22583611-22624068 GCA_963675895.2 Styela plicata
GGGAGTAAAATCTTTAAAGCATACAATATTCTTCAGCAGACAAAAGCAAATAAAATTGTACCGACAACGTGGAATTTCAAGAAAAAAAAAATATGTTTCACTTTTCGAAAAATTGCAAACATTCGAAAATTGTCAATAACATATATATATATATAAGCCTCAGAAAAGTCGCAACAATCTATAGATTGTGATATTGTTCTGGGGGACGTGAATAGTAAAAATAGATAGTAAATAGCAAAAGGAGCGAATATTCGGGGCAAAGTATAATATGAATCCAAAATAGGATAGAATTTAATATTCATCCTGCGGGAAAGGAAAGTGGAGCATTCAGCTTAATCATAGGGCGAACTGCGACCTTTGGTGCAGATATTCCAAATCGGGGTGAAGGGTTTTCGCTTGTCATATATCTCATTCGTTCCTGTTCTTCTTTACCTTGTAGTATATTTTGACCTTTAAGTGGCCGTTAGTTAGCTCCTTTTAGGCACTGCTTTCGGCCTTGCATAGAGCGAATTTCTATATATATATATATATATATATATATATATATATATATATATATATATATATATTATCCCCGCCGTTTTTAGTCAGGGATGGGATAACTCAGCGAGGTAAAGGGCCTTCTACTGACAGTATCCAGAAGTAAAAGTAAAAAAGAGTAAATTAATAGTGCGGGACAGAACATTGGCAATTAAACCTTACTTAATCACCCGTGGTGTACAGACAAATATGGCGACTCATCACTGATCCATACTTGATACGTACATATACATACCTTGATACGACTTTTACGAACGAGAGGTAATATCAGCGCACCTTCGCACTGGTAGGAATTATAAAAATATAGAAGTACAAAATATCAATAACATTTTAAACTGAACATGGTCTGAACTGAATAAGGCCTGATAGCAAAGAACAACAGGCGACAACCTTTTTTGACTTTTACTCAAATGGGATAGAAAGAAACTAGAGATATATGGCATCATCAATTTACTGCAGAATCTGTATTTTTATGTTTGCAATAGGTGTTATTTCTGCCGCTGACGAGGCATTTTTATGATGATGACGCTCCATGACGAAATAAAATGATGGCGACGTTCCATGATAAAACAAGCTGATGACGACGACGATTCATGACGGCATAAACTGATAATTCACCATAATTGTGGCGCCAGTGTCTTCGAAACTGGAATAATAAATTAAACAAATATTAAACAAGAAAAGACCGATGCCTTCATTCAAATTTAAAATATTGTATTGACTTCCGTGTTGAAGAATGCTTGGGAAAAGAATCATTGGGAATACAAAAAAATTCCAATAGTTTTTGTTTGATCAAACTCTCCAACAACAAACGAAAAGAGGAAAATAGAGAGAACAATTCTTACAATACCTAGAAACTTGTTAGCGCTTTCGCGGCGCATGTTTTTGCGATATTGCTTACACTATGAATTGTGTGGGGTGGACACGGAATTATGAGCCGTACTTTCCGATCCCGAAACCGAGACCTGTAACTTCCAACGACAAATAATTAACCACGATAGGATATAATAATGAGAACAAAAATATTAAATTCTGTTTCTGAAATGCTTATTTGATTTGATTTTGGACCAAAAGCATTGATTTATTTTTAAACAGACACACCCAAGCCACTATCTGAGCAGTCAATCATAAACTCATTCTGGTATCTTGTTGTGACTTTCAACTTGACCGATAACCTATGACGTAGCTGATTAAATTGGATTTGCGTGGCTACGGTGAATCTGTCAAATATTTTTAAAAAATATACGATGGTATTTCGCAGAGAATTACTGCTGCTTGGAATTATAAGTCGGACTTTCCTGGAATCGAACCCGAGATCTTTAACTTCGAAGACTACAGGCAATAACAATCAGAACAACTTATATCAACTTTCGTTTTAAAAGTATGGGTAGTTGATTATGTAGCTAAACATGGATGCGCTTTGGCTTTGAAATTTTTTTTGAACCAGAACTCTTGATTGATTTAGTAACAGACACACCTACGACACGCCACTATTTGAGAAGCCTATCACTTTCTACATTGCATTTGTTAAGCACGAACCACAGAAGAGCGCTGTTTATTTATGTCTAATGCTTAAAAAGTAATTAATAAAGAAAATCAATATCACTAAAACAACGTAATTGTCATCATTTAAACCTTGATATGACATCACAAAGTAATCCTTGTTTTGATTTTCAACTCGACAGATAACTTACGAAGTACCTGATGAACTTAGATTTGAAGTAATGGTTGCCAGTTGCGTGGCTACGAAGGATGTGCCAAATATTTTAGAAAATTACACAATGGTATTTTGCAGAAAATTGCTGCTAAATCTGACAAACAAACATTGTTGCACATGTCTCAAACGAACGAGACATTGATGGATCGCGCCCCCGAGGCATGGGGCATATGCGACTCAAGCCAGCCCATCAGGCTAACAATTTCTTGCTGGTATGGTGAGTGAAAAACAACGTCTTCATAAAGTTTCTTCTAGTATATACAACAATGTGAGAGAGTAATTTCCACGGCAATTTTAGGTAATACTTATAACACGTGCAGTGATTTGCACCGCGGAATTGCACTCTAACTTCTCGCTGCTTTTCTCTGGTTTGTTGAAAGGAAAGTGGGCTTGCGTTTCCTAATATTATCATCTACTATTGCCGTTCACTTTTTCCAACATTTCGTTCAAAATTGGATGAAAATTTTGTAAGTAGATTTAAAAATACTTCTATTTAACTCTGATGCTTCATTGCAAGACTTCTGTTGTGCGCAGAAATGTTACACCAACCGGAACAACGTAGTTTTTTGACTATTTAAAACCTTTTAAAAACACCATGTTTCTAATTTTGAGTCTTTATATAAAATCATTCTGAACAAGTTTTACAAATTATAGATTGTTGAGTATGGGCCATTGATAGAACAAGTCGTAGCGGCGCGGTTCATTAATGGCCTGTGCAAAAATTTGAGTTGGGGATTGAATTCTGAGAAAATCTATTCTGTGGCAAAATAATTGGATCATAGTGTAATATTGAATTTTGTATAAAGAAGGCATCAACCGATCATCCAACGAGGGCATGTGGCTCATACTCAGTTTTGATAAGTAATAAAAAAAATGCTAAAACTGTTAATCTGATTAAATTTTATCTTGAAAAATCAAAACATTGGGTTATATAAGGAAAAATATTACATGTGCCACTGATGAATCGCGTCGTCAAGGTACGGACTATCTGTGGCTCATGTTTAATTTTGCTAAGCAATAGAAACTCGTTCGCTTGAAATTGACTTGAGAAAATCACGAAATATTGAGTTTTGTAAATCATTGTATAAGGCGCAGATTGAACGCACCACCAAGGCCTATTGTCTTTTATCAGATAAATGAATCTACCATCCCTTGCTGGTTTACATCTCAATTTAGCAAAGGCGTGTTTTCAGCTTTATTCTCTTGAATCAGTGACGCAATAACGTTCAGGAACCGCATTGGGTACGTTCCGAAATTTTTTATATTTTTCCAAAATATGACTAGTCCAGGTATCTGGCCTTGACGATGAACTACTTACTTTACCGTATGGTTAAAGCGATGTCAATTAGAGAATAAATTCGTTTCGGACACTCATGTTTGTGATTAAGTAGAACTTGTCAATTTTTAAAGATTTCTGCCAATAAGTTGAGAAAGTTGACATTTGTTAACATTTTTTAAATAAATTTCTTAAATTTGAACAGATTCGGAATGTTCGATTTGATCAAGATTATTACAATATATGTTTACCATTATGTTACAATTCGATACAAGATTATTTCGAATTTTGATCCTCTTCCGCTCTTTTAAATCACAAAGTCAACAAGCCGGTCTTCCGCGAGCTCAGCGCTTAATATTTTTTGCCTTTCCTTGAATATACCGGGGGATTATAAACAACAACTGTTAGTGATGGACCTTTGTGGTGACTGTGTATCTGTTCTATGTTACATCTGCATAGAAGCATAGAAGGTCAAGCATAGAACCATTGGCGTTTTAGACAATACGATCTATCAAGTAGTTCTTAGAAACGGAGAGAATTAACAGTATTTATTACGTGTTCAACCCACCAAATAATCAAGTCCGTTTGGAGACCCTTTCAGTGTTTGAATAAAGAATTTGCGTCGTCACGTTTGGACATTTTTCTTGCACCTGGCCGGAATCCATAACGTCCTGACAAATAAAGAAACTAGTCAAGTGCAATCACTCCTGAATCTCCACAGGATAGTAAAAAATAACAATATATATATTAGGTTGCCCGGATAGCGCAGTCGTTGAAGGCGTTTCGTGTGAGATGATTATATGCGAGATTGTAGGACACCTCGCCGGCGCCAGATGGATTAAGTAACCGATGGTTGAGGCTTCCTCCACTAACCATTTCCATGCAGAGGAAAAACCTGCAAACGATTATGTAAATTCTCATCTCCGACTAGAAAATGGTATCTGCACGAGGGGTCGTGGTTCACCATACGCCGTGTATTTGGTTTTCCTTCCCCGTGGGAGAAAAATGAAATTCTAGGCTATATTGAAATAAAGTTAGGATTTTTTGTCGAAATTTATGTATGGAGCATGCATGATGTATAAAGCAGGCAGCTGACAACACTAATATAAATGCAATATCACTGCTGGCAATAGTTTTACTTGGTGGATTGTGGTATTGAAATAAAGGCTGTAATATCGACTAGTTCGGCAAAATCATGGTTATTGATGAAACGCGCAGCCTGAAGCGCGGTGTATCAACAAATGTTACTTGACATGAACATCATCAGCTAAGCGGTTTAGATTTTTCAAAACATACAATTACTACAAATGAACGATGCGAACGCCACACTTTACAAAAATGTGTATTACCAAAGCACATACAGTACCTTTCAATCGAAACAAATCCAGAGCCAAACATATCCATCTCGATGTTTTGAACTTCCACAATTTGTATTTCCTATTTTGTTCGCATCACCAACCGAACACAGCAAAGAAGCAGAGCACAGAAAAGATTGGCTACAAAGTTCGCAACTTAAAGCCAAATAATACGCAATTTATATTCCATGTGCATATATTTACTTGAACATCACTGCAAATAGTCCGACAAGTCACATTCAGCACTTCGTGTATTTATATTTGTTTACAACTGCAAATGTTTGATCGTTATCACAAATGCAATGATTATCGTTAATTTTTGCACATTGATTTCCATGCACGCTGACAATTCACAAGTAATTACCTGGGTCGTTTTATCCATGTCACCTCTCCTACTCACTACAGATTGCCATTTTATTCAAATTGAATCCTCCTTATTAATTTGCCAAATGATCCTGTTTTTTTTTAGTGTGCTTGTTGATAGGTCAGCGCATATACTTGTTGTATACTTATATATGTTTTAAACTTTACTTTAGGTTTGCAGAATCCGAGATTCGAATTCTAGTTATCTGGAATTACAGCGATGAATTCATCTGCCGAGCCACCTTTTTGTTTGGTGACATTGTCTACCTTACAAACATTAATTGCAACTAAAAATCAAAAAAGTAAACACGACGGCCGCGTCGGTTGCTACCTATAAAGACGGCCACGAGTTGTGAACTCGCGACACTTTGAATTCCAGCGATGAATTTACCCAGTAGCTAGCTATTTGCAAGTTAACGTCAAAAACCTACCAAGATTTTCTGTTTTGGTAGATTTCATAATTTACCTGGCAAATAGTCTGATTAGCATATCCTATTTGTATCAAATTTGAAAATTTTGGGAATTTTAGATTTCTGCTCTTTAAGCTTCGATAAACCGTTCACGGAAGTTCCAATTTTTTTTTTGCTTCACAATAGTGAATGTAAGACAAAAAAGTTAAATACTCAAGCTGCCTTTAGATTTGAAAATACACAATTTTTGTATAAATATATGTAATTGAAGTGTTTTCTATTTCGAATCATGAACTCATACACTATCTCAAATGTATTACGACAAACCGAACAATTGTAAATTTTATCAAAATTTGCTTCTTCGGCAAACCAGATAATTCTGTGAGCTATATTTATAGATTGTTACTGCCCGTCAATTGTGGTATGATATTCTAATCAGATTATTTGCAAAGTAACACACATCACATAAAACACAATTTGGTGGATTTACCATTATTACCATTATTACCATTAAAACACCAACCAATGTATTGGTATTAGACGGACCTGGAATCAGGTTTTTATTTAAGCATGTCCTTTGAAACTCAGCTTAACAATCAAACACTAAATTAAATGTTTGGCCAGTATAGTGATGACGTCTAAAATCTACCAAAATTTTCAGGATTTGCAACAATCATACCACAATTGACAGGCAATAAAAATTTAAAAAAATATCTCCAAAAATGTATTTGTTTTGCCAAAAAAGCTAATTTCTGAAAAAACTCACAATCGTTCTATTTGTCGAGATTGTGTGTTTGTTCATGATTCGAAGTAGGTGTAAGAAAAGAGCAGGACTAGCTTCCCACTACCAGCGACTACAGGTTGTAGTAACTGGGATTAGAGTAATCGAGCGATATCTTGGGATTCAATGTGTGTCCATCACCAGAAATAATTTAGCAAGCCCGTAGTCATCATCCACCCATTGTTGTAAAACCGCACAGTTTATTCTATTGATAACACAATTAAACCTATTTGTATGACTACATATGAAAGTCGTAAATACAGATAAAATTGAACATAAATAACACTTAACTACTCACAACTAAGCAAATTAATGCTGAAAGACAGAAGTGCAGATATTGCAGCGCGCCAATGGGGAATTTCCAGCAACTGCAAGCCAGCATGGCAGAAAATTCGGTTGCCAGAAATATGGATAAGAATTCGATAGTTAAACAAATAGTTTAGATTGCGATCCAATTAGATGATACGATGATCACTTGAAATACCATAGTATTGAATAAAAGATCCATCTAGATTCTAGCATAATCTAAAACTGCCACTACTGCCTCTAACAAACTCAATTTCCTGACATCTCGAACATACGAATAATTTGAAGTACGCACTTTCACTCTGTGCAAAATACCATGTTTATCAGAGAAGGTTTGATCATCAACAGCCTTGGGCCAATGACCACAAGGGGAACTGTCATCGAACATTAAAATCAAATCACCAACTCCAAGATTTTTTCTGTGCTTTATGCCATTTCTGTCTTTGTTGCAGCATGGGCAAATATTCTTCCTTTCATCTATCCCAAAATATATCCAGTGGTCTTTGTAAATTCCTCCGAATTCGACTGTATTCATCAAATTTCATGAACTTATCTGTTGCTGATGAAGAATCAAGTTTTGCAATGAGAATTGAATTTGGTGTCAAAACATTCATGTCTGTGGGGTCATTCCTCAACGATGTTAGCGTGCTATAGTCAATATTCCTTCAACTTCATTAAGGAAACTCCACAAAGAATAATCAGTGGAAGCTCTTTCATCAGTTACAGCTCGCAATGTCTTCTTCACTTCACGAATCATCCGTTCAACAACTCAAGATTGATGAATGGCCAGAGAAGGGGAAAATGCCATTGAATAGCTTTCTGAGAATTGTTTATAATATGTTGATTCCAATTTATGATTCCTCCTCTTAATTCCACTGCTCGCCAACACAGCGATACAATGGATGCATATCACCGCGGCACTGAATTCTAATAAAATTTTCCAAAAGCGTCTATTTTCTTGATTATTACCAGATGAGCTATTTGGTTGCTGATTTCTTGGAAAAGCGTGACCCAGGGTTGATTTGTTGCATGTCCTCTAGCATAACGTACTGTCATAAGTATTCCATAGAAAGTACTACTGAGGTGAGCTCTTCTTTCAACATATTCCAATAAATGTATGTATGAGTTTATTGGTCCATTTTTTCAAGACTTATCACCCAAATAATTATTTGAACGCGATATGACAATCGATCAAAAATATCCCTTAGATATGACTGTGATGAAGCATGTGTTGCTTTCTCTAATAAAAAAGTATTACAAAAAAATTTCTCATTTTTACTGCAAGATCATAAAGTCCTCGGCCTCATTTGCCCTAAGTTCCATAAATATAATTCAAAACATTTAGGTGTTTTGCCAAAAATATCCAGACATATATATTTTATCGTAGTTTAATGTTTTCTACAGTGAGTGTTCTTATTGACAGCGACTCTGAATCAAACTCTTCAAGAAAAATGTGTTAGATTTTAGACTGTTCTGTTTGTCTTAGTTGATTTTGGGTAGGCTACTTTTTAGAATGTAAAAACGACCTTTGCTTTTGATGCAATCTTCAGTTTGAGACAGAGAAGTATTAAAACACTTTGCTTTCAATTTTCTACTGGTTTTCAAATAGTTAGTTAAATTGGTGGCAAAATTTAAGCAACGGATCCCTAAAACAATATGAAATATTGTACTTTTTAAGGATAGTATATGTTTATCAGAGTATTTCTGAGCAAACTCCGAAAACCTACCATAATTTCGAAGATTTCACAAGACTTTACCACAATATGCAGGCAAATAAAATCTATAAATATAATTCAAAACATTTATCTGTTTTGCCAAAAATGCAATTTTTGAAAAAATTCAAGAATGTTTTATTTGTCTTACCAGATTTCAAATAGCATATTTTTCAAGAGTGTAAAAGTAACAATTTTTTTTAACTGCAATATTCACAGAATAGGCTATAACTCCCAACCGGATTTTCATTGAATTTTTCTAAATTTCCGCCAGTTTATAACAAACAGCAAACACTGTAGGGATAATTAAGGAAATAGATTATGCTAACCCAACTATTTTTAAGTTTACTTCGAAAACCTTCCCAAATTTTGAAGATATTTCCGCGACTTACCACTACATCCAGACAATTAGAATCCACATATATATTATAGAAGTTTAATGCTTTCTACAATGAGTGTTCTTATTGACAGCGAATGAATTGAATTTTTCTCAATGTACGCCAGTTTATAACAAACAGCAAACACTGTATGAATATTTACGTAAAGGAACTCCAACAAAAGTCAATAATTTCGATAATTTATGAATTAGATTATGCTAACCCAACTATTTTTAAGTTTACTCCGAAAACCTTCCCGAATTTTGAAGATTTTTCCGCGACTTACCACAACATCCAGATAATTAGGATCCACATATATATTATCGAAGTTTAATGTTTTCTACAATGAGTGTTCCTATTGACAGCGACTCTGAATCAAAGCTTTCGAGCAAAATGTGTTAGATTTTAGACTGTTCTGTTTGTCTTAATAGATTTTAGGTAGGTTACTTTTTAGAATGTAAAATCGACCTTTACTTTTGATGCAATCCTCAGATTGAGAAAGATAAGTATTGAAATAGTTTGCTTTCAGTTTTCTACTGGTCTTCAAATAGTTCGTTCAATTGATAGATAAAATTTAGGCAAAGACGCCCTAGAACAATAAGAAATAGTGTAATTTTAAAGGATAGGGTATGCTCATCAGACTACATTCATGCTAACTACGATAACCTTCCAAAATGTCGAAGATTTTACAAATTCATACCACAATATGCAGGCAAATAAAATCTCTAACTATAATTCAAAACATTTATCTGTTTTGCCATAAAAACAGTTTTTTGAAAAAAATCCAAGAATGTTTTATTTGTCTTAAAAGATTTGACATAGCGTATTTTTCCAAGGGTGTAAAAGCTATAATTTTTTTTAACTATAATATTCACAGAATATGCTATAACTTCCAACTGGATTTTCATTCAATTATTATCAATGTCCGCCGGTTTATAGCAAACACCAAACACTGTGGGAATATTTACGTAAAAGAACTCCACTACATCGATGATTAAAGAAATAGATTATACTAACACAACAATTTTTAAGTTTACTCCGAAAACATCCCCGAATTTGAAGATTTTTCGCGACTTACCACAACATCCAGATAGTTAGAATCCACATATATATTATCGAAATTTAATGTTTTCTACAATGAGTGTTCTTATTGACGGCGTCTCTGAATCAAAGTATTCAAGAAAAATGTGTTAGATTTAAGTCTGTTCTCTTTGTCTCAGTTGATTTTAGGTAGGCTACTTTTTAGAATGTAAAATCGACCTTCATTTTTGATGCAAGCTTCAGATTGAGAAAAATAATTATTAAAATAGTTTGCTTTCAGTTTTCTACTGGTCTTCAAATAGTTCGTTAAATTGATAGCTAAATTTATGCAGAAACGCCCTAGAACAATACGAAATGTTTTAATATTAAAGGATATGCTCATCAGACTATATTCATACCAACTACGAAAACCTTCAAAAATGTTAAAGATTTTACAATTTTTACCACAATATGCAGGCAAATAAAATCTATAAATATAATTCAAAACATTTATCTGTTTTGTCAAAAATACAATTCTAAAAAAAAAAAATCCAAGAATGTTTTATTTGTCTTAACAGATTTTAGATAGCGTATTTTTCAACTGAAATATTCACAGAATAAGCTATAACGTCCAACCGGATTTCCATTAAATTTTTGTCAATGTCCGCCAGTTTATAAAAGACAGCAAACACTGTAAGAATATTTACGTAAAGAAACTCCACAAAATTTAACAATTTCGATAATTAAAGAATTGGATTATGCTAACAAAACTATTTTTAAGTTTACACCGAAAACCTTTCGAATTTCGAAGATTCTTCCGCGACATAACACAATATCCAGGCAATTACAATCCACATATATATTATAAAAGTCTAATGTTTTCTACAATGAGTGTTCTTGCTGACGGCGACTCTAAACCAAAATATTCGAGAAAAATGTGTTAGATTTTAGACTGTTATGTTTGTCTTAGTTGACTTTAGGTAGGATACTTTTTAGAATGTAAAAGCGAACTTTATTTTTAATGCGATCTCCACATTAATTAAGATAGGTATCAAAACACTTTGCTTTCAGTTTTCTACTGGTCTTCAAGTAGTTAGTTAAATTGGTAGCAAAATTTAGGCGAAGACGCCCTAGAACAATAGGGAATATTGTAATTTTAAAGGATAGGATATGCTCATCAGACTATATTTATGCTAACAACGAAAACCTTCAAATATGTTGAAGATTTTACAAATTCTTACCACACTATGCAGTCAAATAAAATCTATAAATATAATTCAAAACATTTATCTGTTTTGTAAAAAATACAATTTTTTGAAAACAATCCAAGAATGTTTTATTTGTCTTAACAGATTTGAGATAGCGAAGTGTTAAAGTGACAATTGTTGTGACTGCAATATTCACAGAATAAGCATTATCTCCCAACCAGATTTACATTGAATTTTTCTCAATGTCCGCAAGTTTATAACAATCAGCAAACACTGCAGGAATATTGACGTATAGGAACTCTAACAAAATTCAACAATTTCGATAATTTAAGACTTAGATTATGCTAACCCAACTCTTTTTAAGTTTCACCCAAAACCCTTCCCGAATTTGGAAGATTTTTCCGCGACTTACTACAACATCCAGATAATTAGAACTCAAATATATATTATCGAAGCTTAGTGATTTCTACAATGAGTGTTCTTATTGACAACGACTCTGAATCAAACTCTTGAAGGAAAATGAGTTAGATTTTAGACTGTTCTGTTTGTCTTAGTTGATTTAAGAAAGCTACTTATTAGAATGTAAAAGCGACCTTTACCTTTGATGCAATATCCACATTAATTAAGATAAGTATTAAAACCCTTTGTTTTCTGTTTTCTACTGGTCTTTAAGTAGTTAGTTAAATTGGTAGCAAAATTTATGCAAAGACGCCCTCGAACAATAAGAAATATTGTAATTTTAAAGGATGTCCGGATATGCTCAACAGACTATATTCATGCTAACTACGAGAACCTTCAAAAATGACGAAGATTTTACAAATTCTTACCACAATATGCAGGCAAATAAAATCTATAAATACAATTCAAAACATTTATCTGTTTTGCCAAAAATACAATTTTTTGAAAAAAATTCCAAGAATGTTTTATTTGTCTTAACAGAGTTGTGATAGCGTATTTTTCAAGAGTGTTGAAGTGACATTTTTTTAACTGCAATATTCACACAATAAGCTATATCTCCCAACCAGATTTACATTGAATTTTTCTCAATGTCCGCCAGTTTATAACAATCAGCAAACACTGTAGGAATATTGACGTATAGGAACTGTAACAAAATTCAACAATTTCGATAATTTAAGACTTAGATTATGCTAACCCAACTCTTTTAGAGTTTCCTCCAAAAACCTTCCCGAATTTTGAAGATTTTTCCGCGACTTACTACAACATCCAGATAATAAGAATTCAAATATATATTATCGAAGTTTAGTGTGTTTTCTACAAAGAGTGTTCTTATTGACAGCGACTCTGAATCAAACTCTTGAAAGAAAATGAGTTAGATTTTAGACTGTTCCGTTTGTCATCGTTGATTTAAGAAAGCTACTTATTAGAATGTAAAAGAGACCTTGACTTTTGATGCACTATTCACATTAATTAAGATAGGTATTGAAACACTCACTTTGCTTTCGGTTTTCTACTGGTCTTCAAGTAGTTAGTTAAATTGGTAGCAAAATTTAGGCAAAGACGCCCAAGAACAATAGAGAATAATGTAATTTTAAAGGATAGGATATGCTCATATGACTATATTTATGCTAACTACGAAAACCTTCAAAAATGTTGAAGATTTTACAAATTCTTACCACAATATGCAGGCAAATAAAATCTACAAATATAATTCAAAACATTTATCTGTTTTGCCAAAAATACAATTTTTTGAAAAAAATATAAGAATGTTTTATTTGTCTTAACAGATTTGAGATAGCGTATAATTCAAAAGTGTTAAAGTGACAATTGTTGTAGTGTTAAAGTGACAATTGTTGTAACTGCAATATTCACAGAATAAGCAATATCTCCCAACCAGATTTACATTGAATTTTTCTCAATGTCCGCCAGTTTATAACAATCAGCAAACACTGTAAGAATATTTACGTATAGGAACTCCGACAAAATTCCAACTATTTTTAAGTTTACTCCGAAAACCTTCCCGAATTTTGAAGATTTTTCTGCGACTTACAATAAGATCCAGATAATTAGAATTCAAATATATATTATCGAAGTTTAGTGTTTTCTACAATGAGTGTTCTTATTGACAGCGACTCTGAATCAAACTCTTGAAGGAAAATGAGTTAGATTTTAGACTGTTCCGTATGTCATCGTTGCTTTAAGTAGACTACTTATTAGAATGTAAAAGAGACCTTGACTTTTGATCAATATTCACATTAATTAAGATAGGTATTGAAACACTTTGCTTTCGGTTTTCTACTGGTCTTCAAGTAGTTAGTTAAATTGGTAGCAAAATTTAGGCAAAGACGCCCTAGATCAATAGGGAATAATGTAATTTTAAAGGATAGGATATGCTCATCAGACTATATTTATGCTAACTACGAAAACCTTCAAAAATATTGAAGATTTTACAAATTCTTACCACAATACCACATTTTTTTTAACTGCAATATTCACAGAATAAGCTATTACTTCCAACCGGATTTACACTGAATTTTTCTCAATGTCCGCCAATTTATAACAATCAACAAACACTGTAGTAATATTGACGTATAGGAACTCTAACAAATTCAACAATTTCTATAATGTAAGACTTAGATTATGCTAACCCAACTCTTTTTAAGTTTGCTCCGGAAACCTTCCCGAATTTTGAAGATTTTTCCGCGACTTACTACAACATCCAGATAATTAGAATTCAAATATATAGTATCGAAGTTTAGTGTTTTCTACAATGAGTGTTCTTATTGACAGCGACTCTGAATAAAAACTCTTGAAGGAAAATGAGTTAGATTTTACACTGTTCTGTTTGTCTTAGTTGATTTAAGAAAGCAACTTATTAGAATGTAAAAGCGACGTTTACCTTTGATGCAATATTCACATTAATTAAGATAAGTATTAAAACCCTTCGCTTTCTGTTTTCTACTGGTCTTCAAGTAGTTAGTTAAATTGGTAGCAAAATTTATCAAAGACGCCCTCGAAAAATAAGAAATATTGTAATTTGAAAGGATGTCCGGATATGCTCAACAGACTATATTCATGCTAACTACGAGAACCTTCAAAAATGACGAAGATTTTACAAATTCTTACCACAATATGCAGGCAAATGAAATCTATTAATACAATTCAAAACATTTATCTCTTTTGCCAAAAATACAATTTTTTGAAAAAAATCCAAGAATGTTTTGTCTTAACAGATTTGAGATAGCGTATTTTTCAAGAGTGTTAAAGTGACATTTTTTTTAACTGCAATATTCACAGAATAAGCTATTACTTCCAACCGGATTTACACTGAATTTTTCTCAATGTCCGCCAGTTTATAACAATCAGCAAACACTGTAGGAATATTTACGTAAAGGAACTCCAACAAAATTCAACAATTTCAATAATTTAAGAATTAGATTATGCTAACCCAACTATTTCTTCACTCCGAAAACCTTCCCGAATTTTAAACATTTTTCCACGACTTACAACAACATCCAGATAATTAGAATTCAAATATATATTATCGAAGTTTAGTGTTTTCTACAATGAGTGTTCTTATTCACAGCGACTCTGAATCAAACTCTTGAAGGAAAATGAGTTAGATTTTCGACTGTTCTGTTTGTCATCGCTGATTTAAGTAAGCTACTTATTAGAATGTAAAAGCGACCTTTACCTTTGATACAATATTCACATTAATTAAGATAAGTATTAAAACCCTTTGCTTTCTGTTTTCTACTGGTCTTAAAGTAGTTAGTTAAATTAGTAGCAAAATTTATGCAAAGACGCCCCCGAACAATAATAAATATTCTAATTTTAAAGGTTGTCCGGATATGCTCAACAGACTATATTCATGCTAACTACGAGAACCTTCAAAAATGACGAAGATTTTAGAAATTCTTACCACAATAAGAAGGCAAATAAAATCAATAAGAACAATTCTAAACATTTATCTGTTTTGCCAAAAATACAATTTTTTGAAAAAAATACAAGAATGTTTTATTTGTCTTAACAGATTTGAGATAGCGTATTTTTCAAGAGTGTTAAAGTGACATTTTTTTTAACTGCAATATTCACAGAATAAGCTACAACTTCCAACCGGATTTATATTGAATTTTTGTCAATGTCCGCCAGTTTATAACAATCAGCAAACACTGTAGGAATATTCACGTAAAGGAACTCCAACAAAATTCAACAATTTCGATAATTTAAGAATTAGATTATGCTAACCCAATTATTTTTAAGTTTACTCCGAAAACCTTCCCGAATTTTGAAGATTTTTCCGCGACTTACAACAAGTTCCAGATAGTTAGAATTCAAATATATATTATCGAAGTTTAGTGTTTTCTACAATGAGTGTTCTTATTGACAGCGACTCTGAATCAAACTCTTGAAGGAAAATGAGTTAGATTTAAGACTGTTCCGTTTGTCATCGTTGATTTAAGTATCCTACTTATTAGAATGTAAAAGAGACCTTTACTTTTGATGCAATATTCACATTAATTAAGATAGGTATTGAAACACTTTGCTCTCGGTTTTCTACTAGTCTTCAAGTAGTTAGTTAAATTGGTAGCAAAATTTAGGCAAAGACGCCCTAGAACAATAGGGAATATTGTAATTTTAAAGGATGGGATATGCTCATCAGACTATATTTATGCTAACTACGAAAACCTTCAAAAATGTTGAAGAATTTACAAATTCGTACCACAATATGCAGGCAAATAAAATCTATAAATATAATTCAAAACATTTATCTGTTTTGCCAAAAATACAATTTTTTGAAAAAAATCCAAGAAGGTTTTATTTGTCTTAACAGATTTGAGATAGCGTATTTTTCAAAAGTGTTAAATTGACAATTGTTGTAACTGCAATTTTCACAGAATAAGCAATATCTCCCAACCAGATTTACATTGAATTTTTGTCAATGTCCGCCAGTTTATAACAATCAGCAAACACTGTAGTCATATTGACGTATACGCCCTCTAACAAAATTCAACAATTTCGATAATTTAAGACTTAGATTATGCTAACCCAACTCTTTTAGAGTTTCCTCCAAAAACCTTCCCGAATTTTAAACATTTTTCCACGACTTACAACAACATCCAGATAATTAGAATTCAAATATATATTATCGAAGTTTAGTGTTTTCTACAATGAGTGTTCTTATTCACAGCGACTCTGAATCAAACTCTTGAAGGAAAATGAGTTAGATTTTCGACTGTTCTGTTTGTCATCGCTGATTTAAGTAAGCTACTTATTAGAATGTAAAAGCGACCTTTACATTTGATACAATATTCACATTAATTAAGATAAGTATTAAAACCCTTTGCTTTCTGTTTTCTACTGGTCTTAAAGTAGTTAGTTAAATTAGTAGCAAAATTTATGCAAAGACGCCCCCGAACAATAATAAATATTCTAATTTTAAAGGTTGTCAGGATATGCTCAACAGACTATATTCATGCTAACTACGAGAACCTTCAAAAATGACGAAGATTTTAGAAATTCTTACCACAATAAGAAGGCAAATAAAATCTATAAATATAATTCAAAACATTTACCTGTTTTGCCAAAAATACAATTTTTTGAAAAAAATCCAAGAATGTTTTATTTGTCTTAACAGATTTGAGATAGCGTATTTTTAAAGAGTGTTAAAGTGACAATTGTTGTAACTGCAATATTCACAGAATAAGCAATATCTCCCAACCAGATTTACATTGAATTTTTCTCAATGACCGCCAGTTTATAACAATCAGCAAACACTGTAGGAATATTGACGTATGAACTCTAACAAAATTCAACAATTTCGATAATTTAAGACTTAGATTATGCTAACCCAACTATTTTAGAGTTTCCTCCAAAAACCTTCCCGAATTTTGAAGATTTTTTCGCGACTTACTACAACATCCAGGTAATTAGAATTCAAATATATATTATCGAAGTTTAGTGTTTTCTACAATGAGTGTTCTTATTGACAGCGACTCTGAATGAAACTCTTGAAGGAAAATGAGTTAGATTTTAGACTGTTCTGTTTGTCTTAGTTGATTTAAGAAAGCTACTTATTAGAATGTAAAAGCGACCTTTACCTTTGATGCAATATTCACATTAATTAAGATAAGTATTAAAACACTTTGCTTTCTGTTTTCTACTGGTCTTAAAGTAGTTAGTTAAATTGGTAGTAAAATTTATCCAAAGACGCCCTCGAACAATAAGAAATATTGTAATTTTAAAGGATGTCCGGATATTCTCAACAGAATATATTCATGCTAACTACGAGAACCTTCAAAAATGACGAAGATTTTACAAATTCTTACCACAATATGCAGGCAAATAAAATCTATAAATTCAATTCAAAACATTTATCTGTTTTGCCAAAAATACAATTTTTTGAAAAAAATCCAAGAATGTTTTATTTGTCTTATCAGATTTGAGATAGCGTATTTTTCAAGAGTGTTAAAGTGACATTTTTTTAACTGCAATATTCACAGAATAAGCTACAACTTCCAATCGGATTTACATTGAACTTTTGTCAATGTCCGCCAGTTTATAACAATCAGCAAACACTGTAGGAAAATTTACGTAAAGGAACTCCAACAAAATTCAACAATTTCGATAATTTAAGAATTAGATTATCCTAACCCAACTATTTTTAAGTTTACTCCGAAAACCTTCCCGGATTTTGAAGATTTTTCCGCGACTTACAACAACATCCAGATAATTAGAATTCAAATATATATTATCGAAGTTTAGTGTTTTCTACAATGAGTGTTCTTTTTGACAGCGACTCTGAATCAAACTCTTTAAGGAAAATGAGTTAGATTTTAGACTGTTCTGTTTTTCTTAGTTGATTTAAGAAAGCTACTTATTAGAATGTAAAAGCGACCTTTACCTTTGATGCAATATTCACATTAATTAAGATAAGCATTAAAACCCTTTGCTTTCTGTTTTCTACTGGTCTTAAAGTAATTAGTTAAATTGGTAGCAAAATTTATGCAAAGACGCCCTCGAACAATAAGAAATATTGTAATTTTAAAGGATGTCCGGATATGATCAACAGACTATATTCATGCTAACTACGAGAACTTTCAAAAATGACGAAGATTTTACAAATTCAAATATATATTATCGAAGTTTAGTATTTTCTACAATGAGTGTTCTTATTGACAGCGACTCTGAATCAAACTCTTGAAGGAAAATGAGTTAGATTTTAGACTGTTCCGTTTGTCATCGTTGATTTAAGTAGGCTACTTATTAGAATGTAAAAGAGACCTTTACTTTTGATGCAATATTCACATTAATTAAGATAGGTATTGAAACACTTTACTTTCAGTTTTCTACTGGTCTTCAAGTAGTTAGTTAAATTGATAGCAAAATTTAGGCAAAGACGCCCTAGAACAATAGGGAATATTGTAATTTTAAAGGATAGGATATGCTCATCAGACTATATTTATGCTAACTACGAAAACCTTCAAAAATGTTGAAGATTTTACAAATTCTTACCACAATATGCAGGCAAATAAAATCTATAAATATAATTCAAAACATATCTGTTTTGCCAAAAATACAATTTTTTGAAAAAAATCCACGAATGTTTTATTTGTCTTAACAGATTTGAGATAGCGTATTTTTCAAACTGCAATATTCACAGATTGAGCAATATCCCCCAATCATATTTACATTGAATTTGTCTCAATGTCCGCCAGTTTATAACAATCAGCAAACACTGTTGGAATATTGACGTATAGGAACTCTAACAAAATTCAACAATTCCGATAATTTAAGACTTCGATTATGCTAACCCAACTATTTTTAAGTTTACTCCGAAAACCATCCCGAATTTTGAAGATTTTTCCGCGACTTACAACAAGATCCAGATAATTAGAATTCAAATATATTTTATCGAAGTTTAGTATTTTCTACAATGAGTGTTCTTATTGACAACGACTCTGAATCAAACTCTTGAAGGAAAATGAGTTAGATTTTAGACTGTTCCGTTTGTCATCGTTGATTTAAGTAGGCTACTTATTAGAATGTAAATGAGACCTTTACTTTTGATGCAATATTCACATTAATTAAGATAGGTATTGAAACACTTTTTTTTCGGTTTTCTACTGGTCTTAAAGTAGTTAGTTAAATTGGTAGCAAAATTTAGGCAAAGACGCCCTAGAACAATAGGGAATATTGTAATTTTAAAGGATAGGATATGCTCATCAGACTATATTTATGCTAACTACGAAAACCTTCAAAAATGTTGAAGATTTTACAAATTCTTACCACAATATGCAGGCAAATAAAATCTATAAATATAATTCAAAACATATCTGTTTTGCAAAAATACAATTTTTCGAAAAAAATCCAAGAATGTTTTATTTGTCTTAACAGATTTGAGATAGTGTATTTTTCAAACTGAAATATTCACAGAATAAGCAATATCTCCCAACCAGATTTACATTGAATTTGTCTCAATGTCCGCCAGTTTATAACAATCAGCAAACACTGTTGGAATATTGACGTATAGGAACTCTAACAAAATTCAACAATTCCGATAATTTAAGACTTCGATTATGCTAACCCAACTATTTTTAAGTTTACTCCGAAAACCATCCCGAATTTTGAAGATTTTTCCGCGACTTACAACAAGATCCAGATAATTAGAATTCAAATATATATTATCGAAGTTTAGTATTTTCTACAATGAGTGTTCTTATTGACAACGACTCTGAATCAAACTCTTGAAGGAAAATGAGTTAGATTTTAGACTGTTCCGTTTGTCATCGTTGATTTAAGTAGGCTACTTATTAGAATGTAAATGAGACCTTTACTTTTGATGCAATATTCACATTAATTAAGATAGGTATTGAAACACTTTTCTTTCGGTTTTCTACTGGTCTTAAAGTAGTTAGTTAAATTGGTAGCAAAATTTAGGCAAAGACGCCCTAGAACAATAGGGAATATTGTAATTTTAAAGGATAGGATATGCTCATCAGACTATATTTATGCTAACTACGAAAACCTTCAAAAATGTTGAAGATTTTACAAATTCTTACCACAATATGCAGGCAAATAAAATCTATAAATATAATTCAAAACATATCTGTTTTGCAAAAATACAATTTTTTGAAAAAAATCCAAGAATGTTTTATTTGTCTTAACAGATTTGAGATAGTGTATTTTTCAAACTGAAATATTCACAGAATAAGCAATATCTCCCAACCAGATTTACATTGAATTTGTCTCAATGTCCACCAGTTTATAACAATCAGCAAACACTGTAGGAATATTGACGTATGGGAATTCTAACAAAATTAAAACAATTCCGATAATTTAAGACTTAGATTATGCTAACCCAACTATTTTTAAGTTTACTCCGAAAACCTTCCCGAATTTTGAAGATTTTTCCGCGACTTAAAACAAGATCCAGATAATTAGAATTCAAATATATATTATCGAAGTTTAGTGTTTTCTACAATGAGTGTTCTTATTGACAGCGACTCGGAATCAAACTCTTGAAGGAAAATGAGTTAGATTTTAGACTGTTCCGTTTGTCATCGTTTATTTAAGTAGGCTACTTATTAGAATGTAAAAGAGACTTTTACTTTTGATGCAATATTCACATTAATTAAGATAGGTATTGAAACACTTTGCTTTCGGTTTTCTACTGGTTTTCAAGTAGTTAGTTAAATTGGTAGCTAAATTTAGGCAAAGACGCCCTAGAACAATAGGGAATATTGTAATTTTAAAGGATAGGATATGCTCATCCGACTATATTCATGCTAACTACGAAAACCTTCAAAAATGTTGAAGATTTTACAAATTCTTACCACAATATGCAGGCAAATAAAATCTATAAATATAATTCAAAACATTTATCTGTTTTGCCAAAAATACAATTTTTTGAAAAAAATCCAAGAATGTTTTATTTGTCTAAACAGATTTGAGATAGCGTATTTTTCAAAAGTGTTAAAGTGACAATTGTTGTAACTGCAATATTCAAAAAATAAGCAATATCTCCCAACCAGATTTACATTGAATTTGTCTCAATGTCCGCCAGTTTATAACAAGCAGCATACACTGTAGGAATATTGACGTATAGGAACTCTAACAAAATACAACAATTCCAAACATTTAAGACTTAGAATATGCTAACCCAACTATTTTCAAGTTTACTCCGAAAACCTTCCCGAATTTTAAAGATTTTTCCGCGACTTACAACAAGATCCAGATAATTAGAATTCAAATATAAATTATCGAAGTTTAGTATTTTCTACAATGAGTGTTCTTATTGACAGCGACTCTGAATCAAACTCTTGAAGGAAAATGAGTTAGATTTTAGACTGTTCCGTTTGTCATCGTTGATTTAAGTAGGCTACTTATTAGAATGTAAAAGAGACCTTTAGTTTTGATGCAATATTCACATTAATTAAGATAGGTATTGAAACACTTTGCTTTCGGTTTTCTACTGGTCTTCAAGTAGTTAGTTGAATTGGTAGCAAAATTTAGGCAAAGACGCCCTAGAACAATAGGGAATATTGTAATTTTAAAGGATAGGATATGCTCATCAGATTATATTTATGCTAACTACGAAAACCTTCAAAAATGTTGAGGATTTTACTAATTCTTACCACAATATGCAGGCAAATAAAATCTATAAATATAATTCAAAACATATCTGTTTTGCCAAAAATACATTTTTTTGAAAAAAATCCAAGAATGTTTTATTTGTCTTAACAGATTTGAGATAGCGTATTTTTCAAACTGCAATATTCACAGAATAAGCAATATCTCCCAACCAGATTTACATTGAATTTGTCTCAATGTCCGCCAGTTTATAACAATCAGCAAACACTGTAGGAATATTGACGTATAGGAACTCTAACAAAATTCAACAATTCCGATAATTTAAGACTTAGATTATGCTAACCCAACTATTTTTAAGTTTACTCCGAAAACCTTCCCGAATTTTGAAGATTTTTCCGCGACTTAAAACAAGATCCAGATAATTAGAATTCAAATATATATTATCGAAGTTTAGTGTTTTCTACAATGAGTGTTCTTATTGACAGCGACTCTGAATCAAACTCTTGAAGGAAAATGAGTTAGATTTTAGACTGTTCCGTTTGTCATCGTTTATTTAAGTAGGCTACTTATTAGAATGTAAAAGAGACCTTTACTTTTGATGCAATATTCACATTAATTAAGATAGGTATTGAAACACTTTGCTTTCAGTTTTCTACTGGTCTTCATGCAGTTAGTTAAATTGGTAGCAAAATTTAGGCAAAGACGCCCTAGAACAATAGGGAATATTGTAATTTTAAAGGATAGGATATGCTCATCAGACTATATTTATGCTAACTACGAAAACCTTCAAAAATGTTGAAGATTTTACAAATTCTTACCACAATATGCAGGCAAATAAAATCTATAAATATAATTCAAAACATATCTGTTTTGCCAAAAATACAATTTTTTTGAAAAAAATCCAAGAATGTTTTATTTGTCTTAACAGATTTGAGATAGCGTATTTTTCAAGAGTGTTAAAGTGACATTTTTTTAACTGCAATATTCACAGAATAAGCTACAACTTCCAACCGGATTTACATTGAATTTTTCTCAATGTCCGCCAGTTTATAACAATCAGCAAACACTGTAGGAATATTGACGTATAGGAATAGGAATAGGAACTCTAACAAATTCAACAATTTCGATAATTTAAGACTTAGATTATGCTAACCCAACTCTTTTAGAGTTTCCTCCGGAAACCTTCCCGAATTTTGAAGATTTTTCCGCGACTTACTACAACATCCAGATAATTAGAATTCAAATATATATTATCGAAGTTTAGTGTTTTCTACAATGAGTGTTCTTATTGACAGCGACTCTGAATCAAACTCTTTTAGGAAAATGAGTTAGATTTTAGACTGTTCTGTTTGTCATCGTTGATTTAAGTAGGCTACTTATTAAAATGTAAAAGAAACCTTTACTTTTGATGCAAAATTCACATTAATTAAGATAAGTATTAAAAAACTTTGCTTTCAGTTTTCTACTGGTCTTCAAGTAGTTAGTTAAATTGGTAGAAAATTTAGGCAAAGACGTCCTAGAACAATAGGGAATATTTTAATTTTAAAGGATAGGATATGCTCATTAGACTATAATATGCTAACTACGAAAACCTTCAAAAATGTTGAAGATTTTACAAATTCTTACCACAATATGCAGGCAAATAAAATCTATAAATATAATTCAAAACATTTATCTGTTTTGCCAAAAATACAATTTTTTGAAAAAAATCCAAGAATGTTTTATTTGTCTTAACAGATTTGAGATAGCGTAAAAGTGACAATTGTTGTAACTGCAATATTCACAGAATAAGCAATATCTCCCAACCAGATTTACATTGAATTTTTCTCAATGACCGCCAGTTTATAACAATCAGCAAACACTGTAGGAATATTGACGTATAGGAACTCTAACAAAATTCAACAATTTCGATAATTTAAGATTTAGATTATGCTAACCCAACTCTTTTAGAGTTTCCTCCAAAAACCTTCCCGAATTTTGAAGATTTTTCCGCGACTTACTACAACATCCAGGTAATTAGAATTCAAATATATATTATCGAAGTTTAGTGTTTTCCACAATGAGTGTTCTTATTGACAGCGACTCTGAATCAAACTCTTGAAGGAAAATGAGTTGGATTTTAGACTGTTCTGTTTGTGTTAGTTGGTTTAAGAAAGCTACTTATTAGAATGTAAAAGCGACCTTTACCTTTGATGCAATATTCACATTAATTAAGATAAGTATTAAAACCCTTTGCTTTCTGTTTTCTACTGGTCTTAAAGTAGTTAGTTAAATTGGTAGCAAAATTTATGCAAAGACGCCCTCGAACAATAAGAAATATTGTAATTTTAAAGGATGTCCGGATATGCTCAACAGACTATATTCATGCTAACTACGAGAACCTTCAAAAATGACGAAGATTTTACAAATTCTTACCACAATATGTAGGCAAATAAAATCTATAAATAGAATTCAAAACATTTATCTGTTTTGCCAAAAATACAATTTTTTGAAAAAAATCCAAGAATGTTTTATTTGTCTTAACAGATTTGAGATAGCGTATTTTTCAAGAGTGTTAAAGTGACATTTTTTAACTGCAATATTCACAGAATAAGCTACAACTTCCAACCGGATTTACATTGAACTTTTGTAAATGTCCGCAAGTTTATAACAATCAGCAAACACTGTAGGAATATTTACGTAAAGGAACTCCAACAAAATTCAACAATTTCGATAATTTAGGAATTAGATTATGCTAACCCAACTATTTTTAAGTTTACTCCGAAAACCTTCCCGGATTTTGAAGATTTTACCGCGACTTACAACAACATCCAGACAATTAGAATTCAAACATATATTATCGAAGTTTAGTGTTTTCTACAATAAGTGTTCTTCTTGACAGCGACTCTGAATCAAACTCTTGAAGGAAAATGAGTTAGATTTTAGACTATTCTGTTTGTCATCGTTGATTTAAGAAGGCTTCTTATTAGAATGTAAAAGAGACCTTTACTTTAGATGCAATATTCACATTAATTAAGATAAGTATTAAAACACTTTGCTTTCAGTTTTTTACTGGTCTCCAAGTAGTTAGTTAAATTGGTAGCAAAATTGAGGCAAAGACGCCCTAGAACAATAGGGAATATTGTAATTTTAAAGGATAGGATATGCTCATCAAACTATATTTATGATAACTACGAAAACCTTCAAAAATGTTGAAGATTTTACAAATTCTTACCACAATATGCGGGCAAATAAAATCTATAAATATAATTCAAAACATTTATCTGCTTTGACAAAAATACAATTTTTTGAAAAAAATCCAAGAATGTTTTATTTGTCTTAACAGATTTGAGATAGCGTATTTTTCAAAAGTGTTAACTGCAATATTCACATAATAAGCAATATCTCCCAACCAGATTTACATTGAATTTTTCTCAATGACCGCCAGTTTATAACAATCAGCAAACACTGTAGGAATATTGACGTATAGGAACTCTAACAAAATTCAACAATTTCGATAATTTAAGTCTTAGATTATGCTAACCCAACTCTTTTAGAGTTTCCTCCAAAAACCCTTCCCGAATTTTGAAGATTTTTCCGCGACTTACTACAACATCCAGGTAATTAGAATTCAAATATATATTATCGAAGTTTAGTGTTTTCCACAATGAGTGTTCTTATTGACAGCGACTCTGAATCAAACTCTTGAAGGAAAATGAGTTGGATTTTAGACTGTTCTGTTTGTGTTAGTTGATTTAAAAAAGCTACTTATTAGAATGTAAAAGCGACCTTTACCTTTGATGCAATATTCACATTAATTAAGATAAGTATTAAAACCCTTTGCTTTCTGTTTTCTACTGGTCTTAAAGTAGTTAGTTAAATTGGTAGCAAAATTTATGCAAAGACGCCCTCGAACAATAAGAAATATTGTAATTTTAAAGGATGTCCGGATATGCTCAACAGACTATATTCCTGCTAACTACGAGAACCTTCAAAAATGACGAAGATTTTACAAATTCTTACCACGATATGCAGGCAAATAAATTCTATAAATTCAATTCAGAACATTCATCTGTTTTGCCAAAAATACAATTTTTTGAAAAAAATCCAAGAATGTTTTATTTGTCTTAACAGATTTGAGATAGCGTATTTTTCAAGAGTGTTAAAGTGACATTTTTTAACTGCAATATTCACAGAATAAGCTACAACTTCCAACCGGATTTACATTGAACTTTTGTAAATGTCCGCAAGTTTATAACAATCAGCAAACACTGTAGGAATATTTACGTAAATGAACTCCAACAAAATTCAACAATTTCGATAATTTAGGAATTAGATTATGCTAACCCAACTATTTTTAAGTTTACTCCGAAAACCTTCCCGGATTTTGAAGATTTTACCGCGACTTACAACAACATCCAGATAATTAGAATTCAAATATATATTATCGAAGTTTAGTGTTTTCTACAATGAGTGTTCTTCTTGACAGCGACTCTGAATCAAACTCTTGAAGGAAAATGAGTTAGATTTTAGACTATTCTGTTTGTCATCGTTGATTTAAGAAGGCTACTTATTAGAATGTAAAAGAGACCTTTACTTTTGATCCAATATTCACATTAATTAAGATAAGTATTAAAACACTTTGCTTTCAGTTTTTTACTGGTCTCCAAGTAGTTAGTTAAATTGGTGGCAAAATTGAGGCAAAGACTCCCTAGAACAATAGGGAATATTGTAATTTTAAAGGATAGGATATGCTCATCAAACTATATTTATGATAACTACGAAAACCTTCAAAAATGTTGAAGATTTTACAAATTCTTACCACAATATGCGGGCAAATAAAATCTATAAATATAATTCAAAAACATTTATCTGCTTTGACAAAAATACAATTTTTTGAAAAAAATCCAATAATGTTTTATTTGTCTTAACAGATTTGAGATAGCGTATTTTTCAAAAGAGTTAAAGTGACAATTGTTGTAACTGCAATATTCACATAATAAGCAATATCTCCCAACCAGATTTACATCGAATTTTTTCTCAATGTCCGCCAGTTTATAACAAACAGCAAACACTGTAGGAATATTGACGTATAGGAACTCTAACAAAATTCAACAATTTTGATAATTTAAGACTTAGATTATGCTAACCCAACTCTTTTAGAGTTTCCTCCAAAAACCTTCCCGAATTTTGAAGATTTTTTCCGCGACTTACTACAACATCCAGATAATTAGAATTCAAATATATATTATCGAAGTTTAGTGTTTTCTACAATGAGTGTTATTATTGACAGCGACTCTGAATCAAACTCTTGAAGGAAAATGAGTTAGATTTTTAGACTGTTCTGTTTGTCTTAGTTGATTTAAGAAAGCTACTTATTAGAATGTAAAAGCGACCTTTACCTTTGATGCAATATTCACATTAATTAAGATAAGTATTAAAACCCTTTGCTTTCTGTTTTCTGCTGGTCTTAAAGTAGTTAGTTAAATTGGTAGCAAAATTTATGCAAAGACGCCCTCGAACAATAAGAAATATTGTAATTTTAAAGGGATGTCCGGATATGCTCAACAGACTATATTCATGCTAACTACGAGAACCTTCAAAAATGACGAAGATTTTTACAAATTCTTACCACAATATGTAGGCAAATAAAATCTATAAATACAATTCAAAACATTTATCTGTTTTGCCAAAAATAAAATTTTTTTGAAAAAAATCCAAGAATGTTTTATTTGTCTTAACAGATTTGAGATAGCGTATTTTTCAAGAGTGTTAAGGTGACATTTTTTAACTGCAATATTCACAGAATAAGCTACAACTTCCAACCGAATTAACATTGAATTTTTGTCAATGTCCGCCAGTTTATAACATTCAGCAAACACTGTAGGAATATTTAGGTAAAGGAACTCCAACAAAATTCAACAATTTTCGATAATTTAAGAATTAGATTATGCTAAGGAAAATGAGTTAGATTTTAGACTGTTCTGTTTGTCTTAGTTGATTTAAGAAAGCTACTTATTAGAATGTAAAAGCGACCTTTACCTTTGATGCAATATTCACATTAATTAAAATAAGTATTAAAACCCTTTGCTTTCTGTTTTCTACTGGTCTTAAAGTAGTTAGTTAAATTGGTAGCAAAATTTATGCAAAGACGCCCTCGAACAATAAGAAATATTGTAATTTTAAAGGATGTCCGGATATGCTCAACAGACGATATTCCTGCTAACTACGAGAACCTTCAAAAATGACGAAGATTTTTCAAATTCTTACCACAATATGCAGGCAAATAAAATCTATAAATTCAATTCAAAACATTTATCTGTTTTGCCAAAAATACAATTTTTTGAAAAAAATCCAAGAATGTTTTATTTGTCTTAACAGATTTGAGATAGCGTATTTTTCAAGAGTGTTAAAGTGACATTTTATTTAACTGCAATATTCACAGAATAAGCTACAACTTCCAACCGGATTTACATTGAACTTTTGTAAATGTCCGCCAGTTTATAACAATCAGCAAACACTGTAGGAATATTTACGTAAAGGAACTCCAACAAAATTCAACAATTTCGATAATTTAAGAATTAGATTATGCTAAGGAAAATGAGTTAGATTTTTAGACTGTTCTGTTTGTCTTAGTTGATTTAAGAAAGCTACTTATTAGAATGTAAAAGCGACCTTTACCTTTGATGCAATATTCACATTAATTAAGATAAGTATTAAAACCCTTTGCTTTCTGTTTTCTACTGGTCTTAAAGTAGTTAGTTAAATTGGTAGCAAAATTTATGCAAAGACGACCTCGAACAATAAGAAATATTGTAATTTTAAAGGATGTCCGGATATGCTCAACAGACTATATTCCTGCTAACTACGAGAACCTTCAAAAATGACGAAGATTTTACAAATTCTTACCACAATATGCAGGCAAATAAAATCTATAAATTCAATTCAAAACATTTATCTGTTTTGCCAAAAATACAATTTTTTAAAAAAAATCCAAGAATGTTTTATTTGTCTTAACAGATTTGAGATAGCGTATTTTTCAAGAGTGTTAAAGTGACATTTTTTTAACTGCAATATTCTCAGAATAAGCTACAACTTCCAACCGGATTTACATTGAACTTTTGTAAATGTCCGCCAGTTTATAACAATCAGCAAACACTGTAGGAATATTGACGTATAGGAACTCTAACAAAATTCAACAATTCCGATAATTTAAGACTTAGATTATGCTAACCCAACTATTTTTAAGTTTACTCCGAAAACCTTCCCGAATATTGAAGATTTTTCCGCGACTTAAAACAAGATCCAGATAATTAGAATTCAAATATATATTATCGAAGTTTAGTGTTTTCTACAATGAGTGTTCTTATTGACAGCGACTCTGAATCAAACTCTTGAAGGAAAATGAGTTAGATTTTAGACTGTTCCGTTTGTCATCGTTTATTTAAGTAGGCTACTTATTAGAATGTAAAAGAGACCTTTACTTTTGATGCAATATTCACATTAATTAAGATAGGTATTGAAACACTTTGCTTTCAGTTTTCTACTGGTCTTCATGCAGTTAGTTAAATTGGTAGCAAAATTTAGGCAAAGACGCCCTAGAACAATAGGGAATATTGTAATTTTAAAGGATAGGATATGCTCATCAGACTATATTTATGCTAACTACGAAAACCTTCAAAAATGTTGAAGATTTTACAAATTCTTACCACAATATGCAGGCAAATAAAATCTATAAATATAATTCAAAACATATCTGTTTTGCCAAAAATACAATTTTTTGAAAAAAATCCAAGAATGTTTTATTTGTCTTAACAGATTTGAGATAGCGTATTTTTCAAGAGTGTTAAAGTGACATTTTTTTAACTGCAATATTCACAGAATAAGCTACAACTTCCAACCGGATTTACATTGAATTTTTCTCAATGTCCGCCAGTTTATAACAATCAGCAAACACTGTAGGAATATTGACGTATAGGAATAGGAATAGGAACTCTAACAAATTCAACAATTTCGATAATTTAAGACTTAGATTATGCTAACCCAACTCTTTTAGAGTTTCCTCCGGAAACCTTCCCGAATTTTGAAGATTTTTCCGCGACTTACTACAACATCCAGATAATTAGAATTCAAATATATATTATCGAAGTTTAGTGTTTTCTACAATGAGTGTTCTTATTGACAGCGACTCTGAATCAAACTCTTTTAGGAAAATGAGTTAGATTTTAGACTGTTCTGTTTGTCATCGTTGATTTAAGTAGGCTACTTATTAAAATGTAAAAGAAACCTTTACTTTTGATGCAAAATTCACATTAATTAAGATAAGTATTAAAAAACTTTGCTTTCAGTTTTCTACTGGTCTTCAAGTAGTTAGTTAAATTGGTAGAAAATTTAGGCAAAGACGTCCTAGAACAATAGGGAAATATTTTAATTTTAAAGGATAGGATATGCTCATTAGACTATAATATGCTAACTATGAAAACCTTCAAAAATGTTGAAGATTTTACAAATTCTTACCACAATATGCAGGCAAATAAAATCTATAAATATAATTCAAAACATTTATCTGTTTTGCCAAAAATACAATTTTTTGAAAAAAATCCAAGAATGTTTTATTTGTCTTAACAGATTTGAGATAGCGTAAAAGTGACAATTGTTGTAACTGCAATATTCACAGAATAAGCAATATCTCCCAACCAGATTTACATTGAATTTTTCTCAATGACCGCCAGTTTATAACAATCAGCAAACACTGTAGGAATATTGACGTATAGGAACTCTAACAAAATTCAACAATTTCGATAATTTAAGATTTAGATTATGCTAACCCAACTCTTTTAGAGTTTCCTCCAAAAACCTTCCCGAATTTTGAAGATTTTTCCGCGACTTACTACAACATCCAGGTAATTAGAATTCAAATATATATTATCGAAGTTTAGTGTTTTCCACAATGAGTGTTCTTATTGACAGCGACTCTGAATCAAACTCTTGAAGGAAAATGAGTTGGATTTTAGACTGTTCTGTTTGTGTTAGTTGATTTAAGAAAGCTACTTATTAGAATGTAAAAGCGACCTTTACCTTTGATGCAATATTCACATTAATTAAGATAAGTATTAAAACCCTTTGCTTTCTGTTTTCTACTGGTCTTAAAGTAGTTAGTTAAATTGGTAGCAAAATTTATGCAAAGACGCCCTCGAACAATAAGAAATATTGTAATTTTAAAGGATGTCCGGATATGCTCAACAGACGATATTCCTGCTAACTACGAGAACCTTCAAAAATGACGAAGATTTTACAAATTCTTACCACAATATGTAGGCAAATAAAATCTATAAATAGAATTCAAAACATTTATCTGTTTTGCCAAAAATACAATTTTTTGAAAAAAATCCAAGAATGTTTTATTTGTCTTAACAGATTTGAGATAGCGTATTTTTCAAGAGTGTTAAAGTGACATTTTTTTAACTGCAATATTCACAGAATAAGCTACAACTTCCAACCGGATTTACATTGAATTTTTCTCAATGTCCGCCAGTTTATAACAATCAGCAAACACTGTAGGAATATTGACGTATAGGAATAGGAATAGGAACTCTAACAAATTCAACAATTTCGATAATTTAAGACTTAGATTATGCTAACCCAACTCTTTTAGAGTTTCCTCCGGAAACCTTCCCGAATTTTGAAGATTTTTCCACGACTTACAACAAGATCCAGATAATTAGAATTCAAATACATATTATCGAAGTTTAGTGTTTTCTACAATGAGTGTTCTTTTTGACAGCGACTCTGAATCAAACTCTTGAAGGAAAATGAGTTAGATTTTAGACTGTTCCGTTTGTCATCGTTGATTTAAGTAGGCTACTTATTAGAATGTAAAAGAGACCTTTACTTTTGATGCAATATTCACATTAATTAAGATAGGTATTGAAACACTTTGCTTTCAGTTTTCTACTGGTCTTCATGCAGTTAGTTAAATTGGTAGCAAAATTTAGGCAAAGACGCCCTAGAACAATAGGGAATATTGTAATTTTAAAGGATAGGATATGCTCATCAAACTATATTTATGATAACTACGAAAACCTTCAAAAATGTTGAAGATTTTACAAATTCTTACCACAATATGCGGGCAAATAAAATCTATAAATATAATTCAAAACATTTATCTGCTTTGACAAAAATACAATTTTTTGAAAAAAATCCAAGAATGTTTTATTTGTCTTAACAGATTTGAGATAGCGTATTTTTCAAAAGTGTTAACTGCAATATTCACATAATAAGCAATATCTCCCAACCAGATTTACATCGAATTTTTCTCAATGTCCGCCAGTTTATAACAAACAGCAAACACTGTAGGAATATTGACGGAGAGGAACTCTAACAAAATTCAACAATTTTGATAATTTAAGACTTAGATTATGCTAACCCAACTCTTTTAGAGTTTCCTCCAAAAACCTTCCCGAATTTTGAAGATTTTTCCGCGACTTACTACAACATCCAGATAATTAGAATTCAAATATATATTATCGAAGTTTAGTGTTTTCTACAATGAGTGTTATTATTGACAGCGACTCTGAATCAAACTCTTGAGGGAAAATGAGTTAGATTTTAGACTGTTCTGTTTGTCTTAGTTGATTTAAGAAAGCTAATTATTAGAATGTAAAAGCGACCTTTACCTTTGATGCAATATTCACATTAATTAAGATAAGTATTAAAACCCTTTTCTTTCTGTTTTCTGCTGGTCTTAAAGTAGTTAGTTAAATTGGTAGCAAAATTTATGCAAAGACGCCCTCGAACAATAAGAAATATTGTAATTTTAAAGGATGTGCGGATATGCTCAACAGACTATATTCATGCTAACTACGAGAACCTTCAAAAATAACGAAGATTTTACAAATTCTTACCACAATATGTAGGCAAATAAAATCTATAAATACAATTCAAAACATTTATCTGTTTTGCAAAAAATAAAATTTTTTGAAAAAAATCCAAGAATGTTTTATTTGTCTTAACAGATTTGAGATAGCGTATTTTTCAAGAGTGTTAAGGTGACATTTTTTAACTGCAATATTCACAGAATAAGCTACAACTTCCAACCGAATTAACATTGAATTTTTGTCAATGTCCGCCAGTTTATAACATTCAGCAAACACTGTAGGAATATTTAGGTAAAGGAACTCCAACAAAATTCAACAATTTCGATAATTTAAGAATTAGATTATGCTAAGGAAAATGAGTTAGATTTTAGACTGTTCTGTTTGTCTTAGTTGATTTAAGAAAGCTACTTATTAGAATGTAAAAGCGACCTTTACCTTTGATGCAATATTCACATTAATTAAGATAAGTATTAAAACCCTTTGCTTTCTGTTTTCTACTGGTCTTAAAGTAGTTAGTTAAATTGGTAGCAAAATTTATGCAAAGACGCCCTCGAACAATAAGAAATATTGTAATTTTAAAGGATGTCCGGATATGCTCAACAGACGATATTCCTGCTAACTACGAGAACCTTCAAAAATGACGAAGATTTTACAAATTCTTACCACAATATGCAGGCAAATAAAATCTATAAATTCAATTCAAAACATTTATCTGTTTTGCCAAAAATACAATTTTTTGAAAAAAATCCAAGAATGTTTTATTTGTCTTAACAGATTTGAGATAGCGTATTTTTCAAGAGTGTTAAAGTGACATTTTTTTAACTGCAATATTCTCAGAATAAGCTACAACTTCCAACCGGATTTACATTGAACTTTTGTAAATGTCCGCCAGTTTATAACAATCAGCAAACACTGTAGGAATATTTACGTAAAGGAACTCCAACAAAATTCAACAATTTCGATAATTTAAGAATTAGATTATGCTAAGGAAAATGAGTTAGATTTTAGACTGTTCAGTTTGTCTTAGTTGATTTAAGAAAGCTACTTATTAGAATGTAAAAGCGACCTTTACCTTTGATGCAATATTCACATTAATTAAGATAAGTATTAAAACCCTTTGCTTTCTGTTTTCTACTGGTCTTAAAAGTAGTTAGTTAAATTGGTAGCAAAATTTATGCAAAGACGCCCCTCGAACAATAAGAAATATTGTAATTTTAAAGGATGTCCGGATATGCTCAACAGACTATATTCCTGCTAACTACTACGAGAACCTTCAAAAATGACGAAGATTTTACAAATTCTTACCACAATATGCAGGCAAATAAAATCTATAAACTCAATTCAAAACATTTATCTGTTTTGCCAAAAATACAATTTTTTGAAAAAAATCCAAGAATGTTTTATTTGTCTTAACAGATTTGAGATAGCGTATTTTTCAAGAGTGTTAAAGTGACATTTTTTTAACTGCAATATTCACAGAATAAGCTACAACTTCCAACCGGATTTACATTGAACTTTTGTAAATGTCCGCCAGTTTATAACAATCAGCAAACACTGTAGGAATATTTACGTAAAGGAACTCCAACAAAATTCAACAATTTCGATAATTTAAGAATTAGATTATGCTAACCCAACTATTTTTAAGTTTACTCCGAAAACCTTCCCGGATTTTGAAGATTTTACCGCGACTTACAACAACATCCAGATAATTAGAATTCAAATATATATTATCGAAGTTTAGTGTTTTCTACAATGAGTGTTCTTATTGACAGCGACTCTGAATCAAACTCTTGAAGGAAAATGAGTTAGATTTTAGACTATTCTGTTTGTCATCGTTGATTTAAGAAGGCTACTTATTAGAATGTAAAAGAGACCTTTACTTTTGATGCAATATTCACATTAATTAAGATAAGTATTAAAAAACTTTGCTTTCAGTTTTCTACTGGTCTTCAAGTAGTTAGTTAAATGTGTAGAAAATTTAGGCAAAGACGTCCTAGAACAATAGGGAATATTTTAATTTTAAAGGATAGGATATGCTCATTAGACTATATTATGCTAACTACGAAAACCTTCAAAAATGTTGAAGATTTTACAAATTCTTATCACAATATGCAGGCAAATAAAATCTATAAATATAATTCAAAACATTTATCTGTTTTGCCAAAAATACAATTTTTTGAAAAAAATCCAAGAATGTTTTATTTGTCTTAACAGATTTGAGATAGCGTATTTTTCAAAAGTGTTAACTGCAATATTCACATAATAAGCAATATCTCCCAACCAGATTTACATTGAATTTTTCTCAATGACCGCCAGTTTATAACAATCAGCAAACACTGTAGGAATATTGACGTATAGGAACTCTAACAAAATTCAACAATTTCGATAATTTAAGTCTTAGATTATGCTAACCCAACTCTTTTAGAGTTTCCTCCAAAAACCTTCCCGAATTTTGAAGATTTTTCCGCGACTTACTACAACATCCAGGTAAGTAGAATTCAAATATATATTATCGAAGTTTAGTGTTTTCCACAATGAGTGTTCTTATTGACAGCGACTCTGAATCAAACTCTTGAAGGAAAATGAGTTGGATTTTAGACTGTTCTGTTTGTGTTAGTTGATTTAAAAAAGCTACTTATTAGAATGTAAAAGCGACCTTTACCTTTGATGCAATATTCACATTAATTAAGATAAGTATTAAAACCCTTTGCTTTCTGTTTTCTACTGGTCTTAAAGTAGTTAGTTAAATTGGTAGCAAAATTTATGCAAAGACGCCCTCGAACAATAAGAAATATTGTAATTTTAAAGGATGTCCGGATATGCTCAACAGACTATATTCCTGCTAACTACGAGAACCTTCAAAAATGACGAAGATTTTACAAATTCTTACCACGATATGCAGGCAAATAAAATCTATAAATTCAATTCAGAACATTCATCTGTTTTGCCAAAAATACAATTTTTTTTTGAAAAAAATCCAAGAATGTTTTATTTGTCTTAACAGATTTGAGATAGCGTATTTTTCAAGAGTGTTAAAGTGACATTTTTTAACTGCAATATTCACAGAATAAGCTACAACTTCCAACCGGATTTACATTGAACTTTTGTAAATGTCCGCAAGTTTATAACAATCAGCAAACACTGTAGGAATATTTACGTAAATGAACTCCAACAAAATTCAACAATTTCGATAATTTAGGAATTAGATTATGCTAACCCAACTATTTTTAAGTTTACTCCGAAAACCTTCCCGGATTTTGAAGATTTTACCGCGACTTACAACAACATCCAGATAATTAGAATTCAAATATATATTATCGAAGTTTAGTGTTTTCTACAATGAGTGTTCTTCTTGACAGCGACTCTGAATCAAACTCTTGAAGGAAAATGAGTTAGATTTTAGACTATTCTGTTTGTCATCGTTGATTTAAGAAGGCTACTTATTAGAATGTAAAAGAGACCTTTACTTTTGATCCAATATTCTCATTAATTAAGATAAGTATTAAAACACTTTGCTTTCAGTTTTTTACTGGTCTCCAAGTAGTTAGTTAAATTGGTGGCAAAATTGAGGCAAAGACTCCCTAGAACAATAGGGAATATTGTAATTTTAAAGGATAGGATATGCTCATCAAACTATATTTATGATAACTACGAAAACCTTCAAAAATGTTGAAGATTTTACAAATTCTTACCACAATATGCGGGCAAATAAAATCTATAAATATAATTCAAAACATTTATCTGCTTTGACAAAAATACAATTTTTTGAAAAAAATCCAATAATGTTTTATTTGTCTTAACAGATTTGAGATAGCGTATTTTTCAAAAGAGTTAAAGTGACAATTGTTGTAACTGCAATATTCACATAATAAGCAATATCTCCCAACCAGATTTACATCGAATTTTTCTCAATGTCCGCCAGTTTATAACAAACAGCAAACACTGTAGGAATATTGACGTATAGGAACTCTAACAAAATTCAACAATTTTGATAATTTAAGACTTAGATTATGCTAACCCAACTCTTTTAGAGTTTCCTCCAAAAACCTTCCCGAATTTTGAAGATTTTTCCGCGACTTACTACAACATCCAGATAATTAGAATTCAAATATATATTATCGAAGTTTAGTGTTTTCTACAATGAGTGTTATTATTGACAGCGACTCTGAATCAAACTCTTGAAGGAAAATGAGTTAGATTTTAGACTGTTCTGTTTGTCTTAGTTGATTTAAGAAAGCTACTTATTAGAATGTAAAAGCGACCTTTACCTTTGATGCAATATTCGCATTAATTAAGATAAGTATTAAAACCCTTTGCTTTCTGTTTTCTGCTGGTCTTAAAGTAGTTAGTTAAATTGGTAGCAAAATTTATGCAAAGACGCCCTCGAACAATAAGAAATATTGTAATTTTAAAGGATGTCCGGATATGCTCAACAGACTATATTCATGCTAACTACGAGAACCTTCAAAAATGACGAAGATTTTACAAATTCTTACCACAATATGTAGGCAAATAAAATCTATAAATACAATTCAAAACATTTATCTGTTTTGCCAAAAATAAAATTTTTTGAAAAAAATCCAAGAATGTTTTATTTGTCTTAACAGATTTGAGATAGCGTATTTTTCAAGAGTGTTAAGGTGACATTTTTTAACTGCAATATTCACAGAATAAGCTACAACTTCCAACCGAATTAACATTGAATTTTTGTCAATGTCCGCCAGTTTATAACATTCAGCAAACACTGTAGGAATATTTAGGTAAAGGAACTCCAACAAAATTCAACAATTTCGATAATTTAAGAATTAGATTATGCTAAGGAAAATGAGTTAGATTTTAGACTGTTCTGTTTGTCTTAGTTGATTTAAGAAAGCTACTTATTAGAATGTAAAAGCGACCTTTACCTTTGATGCAATATTCACATTAATTAAAATAAGTATTAAAACCCTTTGCTTTCTGTTTTCTACTGGTCTTAAAGTAGTTAGTTAAATTGGTAGCAAAATTTATGCAAAGACGCCCTCGAACAATAAGAAATATTGTAATTTTAAAGGATGTCCGGATATGCTCAACAGACGATATTCCTGCTAACTACGAGAACCTTCAAAAATGACGAAGATTTTTCAAATTCTTACCACAATATGCAGGCAAATAAAATCTATAAATTCAATTCAAAACATTTATCTGTTTTGCCAAAAATACAATTTTTTGAAAAAAATCCAAGAATGTTTTATTTGTCTTAACAGATTTGAGATAGCGTATTTTTCAAGAGTGTTAAAGTGACATTTTATTTAACTGCAATATTCACAGAATAAGCTACAACTTCCAACCGGATTTACATTGAACTTTTGTAAATGTCCGCCAGTTTATAACAATCAGCAAACACTGTAGGAATATTTACGTAAAGGAACTCCAACAAAATTCAACAATTTCGATAATTTAAGAATTAGATTATGCTAAGGAAAATGAGTTAGATTTTAGACTGTTCTGTTTGTCTTAGTTGATTTAAGAAAGCTACTTATTAGAATGTAAAAGCGACCTTTACCTTTGATGCAATATTCACATTAATTAAGATAAGTATTAAAACCCTTTGCTTTCTGTTTTCTACTGGTCTTAAAGTAGTTAGTTAAATTGGTAGCAAAATTTATGCAAAGACGACCTCGAACAATAAGAAATATTGTAATTTTAAAGGATGTCCGGATATGCTCAACAGACTATATTCCTGCTAACTACGAGAACCTTCAAAAATGACGAAGATTTTACAAATTCTTACCACAATATGCAGGCAAATAAAATCTATAAATTCAATTCAAAACATTTATCTGTTTTGCCAAAAATACAATTTTTTAAAAAAAATCCAAGAATGTTTTATTTGTCTTAACAGATTTGAGATAGCGTATTTTTCAAGAGTGTTAAAGTGACATTTTTTTAACTGCAATATTCACAGAATAAGCTACAACTTCCAACCGGATTTACATTGAACTTTTGTAAATGTCCGCCAGTTTATAACAATCAGCAAACACTGTAGGAATATTTACGTAAAGGAACTCCAACAAAATTCAACAATTTCGATAATTTAAGAATTAGATTATGCTAAGGAAAATGAGTTAGATTTTAGACTGTTCTGTTTGTTTTAGTTGATTTAAGAAAGCTACTTATTAGAATGTAAAAGCGACCTTTACCTTTGATGCAATATTCACATTAATTAAGATAAGTATTAAAACCCTTTGCTTTCTGTTTTCTACTGGTCTTAAAGTAGTTAGTTAAATTGGTAGCAAAATTTATGCAAAGACGCCCTCGAACAATAAGAAATATTGTAATTTTAAAGGATGTCCGGATATGCTCAACAGACTATATTCCTGCTAACTACGAGAACCTTCAAAAATGACGAAGATTTTACAAATTCTTACCACAATATGCAGGCAAATAAAATTTATAAATTCAATTCAAAACATTTATCTGTTTTGCCAAAAATACAATTTTTTGAAAAAAATCCAAGAATGTTTTATTTGTCTTAACAGATTTGAGATAGCGTATTTTTCAAGAGTGTTAAAGTGACATTTTTTTAACTGCAATATTCACAGAATAAGCTACAACTTCCAACCGGATTTACATTGAACTTTTGTAAATGTCCGCCAGTTTATAACAATCAGCAAACACTGTAGGAATATTTACGTAAAGGAACTCCAACAAAATTCAACAATTTCGATAATTTAAGAATTAGATTATGCTAAGGAAAATGAGTTAGATTTTAGACTGTTCAGTTTGTCTTAGTTGATTTAAGAAAGCTACTTATTAGAATGTAAAAGCGACCTTTACCTTTGATGCAATATTCACATTAATTAAGATAAGTATTAAAACCCTTTGCTTTCTGTTTTCTACTGGTCTTAAAGTAGTTAGTTAAATTGGTAGCAAAATTTATGCAAAGACGCCCTCGAACAATAAGAAATATTGTAATTTTAAAGGATGTCCGGATATGCTCAACAGACTATATTCCTGCTAACTACGAGAACCTTCAAAAATGACGAAGATTTTACAAATTCTTACCACAATATGCGGGCAAATAAAATCTATAAATATAATTCAAAACATTTATCTGTTTTGCCAAAAATACAATTTTTTGAAAAAAATCTATGAATGTTTTATTTGTCTTAACAGATTTGAGATAAAGTGACAAATGTTGTAACTGCAATATTCACAGAATAAGCAATATCTCCCAACCAGATTTACATCGAATTTTTCTCAATGTCCGCCAGTTTATAACAAACAGCAAACACTGTAGGAATATTGACGTATAGGAACTCTAACAAAATTCAACAATTCCGATAATTTAAGACTTAGATTATGCTAACCCAACTCTTTTAGAGTTTACTCCCAAAACCTTCCCGAATTTTGAAGATTTTTCCGCGACTTACTACAACATCCAGATAATTAGAATTCAAATATATATTATCGAAGTTTAGTGTTTTCTACAATGAGTGTTCTTATTGACAGCGACTCTGAATCAAACTCTTGAATAAAAATGAGTTAGATTTTAGACTGTTCTGTTTGTCTTAGTTGATTTAAGAAAGCTACTTATTAGAATGTAAAAGCGACCTTTACCTTTGATGCAATATTCACATTAATTAAGATAAGTATTAAAACCCTTTGCTTTCTGTTTTCTACTGATCTTCAAGTAGTTAGTTAAATTGGCAGCAAAATTTATGCAAAGACGCCCTCGAACAATAAGAAATATTGTAATTTTAAAGGATGTCCGGATATGCTCAACAGACTATATTCATGCTAACTACGAGAACCTTCAAAAATGACGAAGATTTTACAAATTCTTACCACAATATGTAGGCAAATAAAATCTATAAATAGAATTCAAAACATTTATCTGTTTTGCCAAAAATACAATTTTTTGAAAAAAATCCAAGAATGTTTTATTTGTCTTAACAGATTTGAGATAGCGTATTTTTCAAGAGTGTTAAGGTGACATTTTTTAA
>OZ023151.1:15113-39522 GCA_963675895.2 Styela plicata
ACCCAGCAGCATAACTTGTAGTGCTAAGTCAAATCCAAAGAACAGCGTGGCAGAATCTTGGCGATTCCTTCTATAGCCTTCACAACTAATAGTCTAAATCCTATAAAGGCTGCGGTTTCGTTCTTCTCTATCAGACTTGACAAAAACTCATTCAATTTACATGATACAGTTGATACACCTCCCATTACCTACCCTACTAATTTCCTCTGCAGCCTTTACAATATGGGCAAAGCAGTTCAACAAAATATCTCTACACTCTTTAAAACTTGGTTCGAACAGTATTTTTGGTTCTTGCACAACAAGTTTCAGCTGCATAATCGGACGCATGCAATAGCGGAGATCCTCATAGACTGAACCAAAGTTGTTTCCATCCTGTAAGGACAATTATGATTGTGATTATGAAATAAAGCAAACATTCTGAACTTAACTCCGAAATGATTGCAACACTTAAATAACGTTTAGTGCTATAAACAATAGACGATAAGGCCTGGCTTCAAATCGAGGGCGGGATGATTACAAGTAAGACCCTGACCCTGACTTGGAGCGAGCATCCGCACAAGAAGTAGAGGTTCCTGACTAAATCCTTTGTCAGTAAAATTTGCTTCGTTCAGCAGGTATCTTTTAATAATTGTTTACAACAAAGACCCGAGTATCATTATTCATTCATCGTTGCTGATTACTCTGATTAACCCGTGGAATGAATGAGTGAGAAATGAATGATTTTAGCTTTGCATATTTTGAAGATTGCCCTAGAAATTTATATACGGTATATAAGAGGCCTATTGTTATTCATTTTCATCGCAGAGTAGGAGACCAATTAGATTTTATTCTTCACTATGGTATTTTTGTATATATAATATATTCAGTAAATGGCTGAACCTTGTCTCGTATTTACGATTGGATGGATCTATGACTCTGGCTTGAAAAAACAGAATTTCTGATCTGAGCGATGAAGAATTTTTATTTGATAGGTATTTCATTAAAAAATCAAATGTTGCGGTTCAACAGAGAATGGACATAGTACATGATGAACTTATTTGGATAACACAATTTGATATTTACTTCATTAATATTGAAAAATTGAATTTTGCTTTCAACATACTATCAGAATTGTCATTACCACTTGATATTTACTATAAGTTACTATTTCAAAATATGGAAATACTAAATGATAATATCCTGCCAATTATCATATCCGTAGCCGATATGGCATATTTTGTGGACATGGAGCAGCAAATTTGTGTAATGTTTGGAATCTTTCTTTTTTGATGTACAAACTACAGATTGGCTGTATATGACAACGGGAATTACGTACTTAATTAGGTATAATTGCATATACACTTCATCGCATAAACGTTAAAATGTGACAAATGTAGTCAGCACAAAAATTTTGCCTCCGAAAATCAGTCGCTCAAAGGAAAACTAGATAATGTCACCATACTCCATTGCTCCATCATAATGAAGCATTTGAGAAAGAAAAGGGATATTAGATGCCGAATTCAACATAAAATACGTTTTTATGGTTGATCGAACAAAAATATCAATCATATCATGTTTTAAAAATTCCTATGTTATTAACAATTGATGATCAATTATCTTTCCTTTCTATAGTTCCATACAATACACTGTAAGTGACATATGAATGGGATTTGATAATCCGGAGTTGTTATACCTATCGTAGAATGATATCGAAATAGTGAACTATTTAGAATTGCCCATCTCTAACATCCCCACCTCAATTCCATACTGATGGCTATCTCTTATTCCACCTTTGTAAATATTTCAAAAAAACGAGCCTCTGTTAACTCATGGGGTTGTAATTTAAACAGACCAAGCTTCAAAAATTTTAAGAGTATTAGGAATATATGAACAAAAAATGCAAGTAAATTGTTTAAGTAAGATAATATTACCTTATGAGTAGAAAGAAAAGAAAGCAAATCATTGAATGATTCAACAACAATTCCACGAAGTTGGTTGGACATCAAACAGGCAGCACATGAGAAAAATTCCTGAACCTGCAAAAACGTTGGCATTTCACACAAGATGTCAATAAAAGGGAAAATCGAAAATTTAATTGATCAATAATTTCTATGGCTTGAAAGTTGACTCCAAGATTTATAAGGTACTTCACCAAGAATGGGTGATAATGCTGATTAATTAAAATAATTTTATATACATGCAAATGAATTAAGTATTGAAGCAAAAATCAATTTATGTTTGCTCAAATTCGAACCCTAACCTTGAAGGGAGTGATGAACAAAAAATCTTAGACAGTTAACCCCAATAGTACAAAATAATTTTCTCACTCTATTATTTGATAGAAAACACGGTGAGGGGTTAGGCATTTAGTGTAGAACAAAACACTGGGAGCGTGACCCGTTACTGGTTGCGCTGCTGGCTGTAATAGTAAGAACAAACGAAGAGAGAAAAAGTTACGGGAGTACAGCCAAGTTTTGTGTGATGGTAAATATAAGAAACAAAAGAAGAGGGAAATTAGGGGAGGGCATGTTTTGTGATTGTCATAATAAAGATAAGAGATAAGAGAGAAAATATATACCCTTGAACTTTGACCATGCCTGGCTATTGTAGTAAGTGGCAACAAAGAGAAGGGAAATGTAAATACAAAAATAAAAGTCATGGACAATAGTTTTTCACTGAAAAGGCTGGATTACATACAATAACGTGTGCGAGACACCTGCCAATACGACCACATGACAAGAAAAGGTGAAGGTCACATAATACAGGGATATACATATTTTCATATGAAAATGGCCTGAAAAACTGCCTGCGCATGTGCCGGGTATTCACGATATTCTATAACCTCAACTACTAAAATTGAATTTTCCAGTAAGATATTCATTTACGATTCATGATAAATATATTTATTATTATTTATCATTTTACATGAATGTGGGGGAGTTCAAGATGCACATATTAACGCTCAAGCGGTATTGTTCCAAGCACAATATTACTTTCAGGAGATTCTTTATCCAGAAATTCTTGCGATATTGTGTGCTAGGTCAGTTAAAAAAATGCAATTGATAATAGAAGATGTCATAATACCTGTGTTGTGCTGTCACCATCATTTTGAGGCACGAGATGAACCCAGCTATCTTTATATGTGATGAATAGTTGCGATGCATCTCCAATCCATTCCTTAGTCAGAACATCATGAGCATCGCTACAATGTGCCATAATCTGCAAGTAAATTGCTGCTTTTGAGAAGTTGGAAAAATCTTTGTGTTTATATGTCTTACTGTGAACAGGACTGAGGCGCTGAGTGCACAAAATAGTCGAAATCCGCAATAGTTTCTTGTTCATTCAGAAAAGAATACTACTGTAAAATATGCATTGATATTCGTCACACTGATGACCCGATAAAATAACACCATTTGGCATTCTTAACTTGAAATTGGCATGTTTGAAATGGCATCGTAAAAGCATGCAGTTCATAAAATAGGTATTGCACAAATATTTCTAATATTAGACTAGACAAATAAACAATGATTCCAAAATTGTACATTCTCACCACATGTTCTTTTTTCAATATGCCAAAGTTGAATTATTAAGCACAAATATTACCTGTGCCTCAAAATCAGATGGATGAAGAGGAAGATCAGCCTTCTGTAATTTCATTAGATTGATAAACCTTATGTGGCTGTATCTGGAGAGACAAAAAAAATCATTACTTATTCTCTGTCAAAGTTTCACATATAGTAATATAATTTGGAATCAGGAAATTTGCTAAAATTTTAAATTTCCTACACATCCCAGAAGCATACACTATAAATTGATGCTCGCTATTTGGAACTAACCCAGAAGAAGGAACAGACCAAGTGCATTTCACTAATTTGTCACATTTTATTCGGTTTGTTTTCAGGCAAGGTGCAGAATGACGTCATTAGATATGTTTTCATTTCTTCTTACAAATATTGATATATGCATTAGATATATAGATATATACATTAGCATTGGACGTCATAAAATATGTCCATAATTTTAAACAACGCCCGGTGATCATCAAAATTCGATTCAGATGTTAGAGAAACAGGAATCGTATGAACTTTTTGAAGTCGATATTAGATTTTGAAAAACCGAAATTACTTCAAAAATTTTTAGTCGTTTTTCGTATTCGATTTAAACTTAGACTATACAGAACTGGGAATTGATTTTCAAATCATTTATTTTTCTGTAATGAAGTAGTATGATATTACAGGGTCCCCAATCAGCCAAGGCAGATCATACCATAGGCTTCCAACTAAACTCTTCGTCAATAAAATTTTGCTTGGTCCTGGTATGTAGAATGGTTATTTGTCAGACGTTTCATTAAAAACATTATGTGTTTACAACTACACAACTCAACATTGTGGTCATTATTTCTAAACAAATTTGTTCAGAATATTAGAATTGTCAATATAATCGTTACATGTTTTTATATAATTACAATTTCCATGCACTACAAAAAGTTTTTCCAAAATCATGTGCATCGCATATTACATAGATTTAGAGCGCATTCAATCTTAACATAGCTAAATACGAAACTTCGTTCATTCATGGTGGTCTTTTTATAATATATATTATATTTTCTAAGCCGTGTCCCGTATTTACTATAGAATAGAATGAACCGCTTCAACTGTAACTCGTGGCTGAGGAAATGGAATTCCTTATCAAGAAGTGGAGAATTGTTGCTTGGGAAGTCTTTAAGAACAATGAGGTCGCAGCACAACAAGTCAAAACTTGACACATTTGGCATAGTTTATGAGCGTTAGTTAGTTAGAGTGCAGTTGCTGGTACTATAGATCTTTTAGTAGCTCTTTGCTATTAAGTTCCTTCAAGGCACTGCTTCCGGCCTGGCTCAAGAGTGAATTTCAAAAAAAATGTTTCCTGTCTCGAATACTTAAGGGAATCTGATATTCAACGATTAAATATAAATCTTTGCCTAAATATATAAAAAAAATTGATTCTGTCTCGACTATGCAGCAGATCTCAGGCCTGACCATGATATTCGGTAAATTAGAATTGTAATTTGGGCTGTTCCCTCAGTAAGGAGAAAATGAAATTGCAAGTTTGGCAATCAGATTTTGGTTGTTGAGAATATAAGTTCACATGCGTATTCAATAGATTATGAATACAATTACCTCGGGCTAAAAGTTATAAAATAATTGTTCTTGTATCTATATATTGTACTAAATTTTGTGAGAATTTTAAGCATTAGGAAATAATAAAATTGCTGATAAAACCGTTCTATTTCAAAGGTCCCATGAAGTCAGTTTGATTGCACATGTGAGAATGCTGAACTTGTGTAGTAAAATTTCTTAAATCTTAAATTTCTCAAATCTTCTCTAAAATGCAGGACATATCATATCATGTCTTCGACTGCGATTAATTTCCCAATAATAATTGCACCATTCAAGTGGCGGGGAGTGTTTTTATGTGACAAATGCATATTATACTCATCTAATTGTGACACCAGAAGTCAGTTGTGGTCAAGCAAGTCCTTCCAACTCAAATTTTCATTATAATAACAGTAGTTGCCTAACAATTATCAACTTTTAATCATTTTTAATATTGATCCTAAGAATGCTTTTCCCTTCGACAATTTTTTGCACATATAATATACTTTATTCATTCTAAGCCAAATGGAGGAAATAATTATAATAATATGTTGAAAAAGAAAAAGATGCCACTTATTTTGTTGTTTCAAGTGATATCACATTCGCAATTTGGCAGTCTGACTGGTGCGGTGTTGAAGTTTGTGTTACACAAAAAAGTCTCCCCATTTTACAATTATCGTATATAATTTACATTTATAAAGGTAAAATTGTGCCTTTTGAGAAGATAGGGGATATAGAGGCTTGTACGTAAATCTTACGATATTACTTATGAAAATGCACATGTATAAGAGTTACAATGACTTACTTTTCAAACCATAAATTCTGTAAATGGAGCATAATTGGACTGACAGTAAACAGACTAGATCGACAAAAATCTCTGGCTTGTCTGCAGTCATCCTGCCATGGTACAGGTGCACGAATCACCTTTTTCAGAAATGGGCGAGGAACGGCAGAAACATGAACTCTTTTCCTTTCCATCTCATCTTGAAGAATGTAATCAACTATAAAACAAAAATTTAAAAAAAAATTAAGAGCGAGTGCAATTCAACAGGGAAGCTAATAAACTTAAACTGAAGTTTTTTTTCTGTGAAAATTTAATGAATTTGCAAAAAATATATCTAACAAAAAATTCTAGTCCTTAATAAATATTTAATTTAATCGCATAATGGAATATTGCAATGTTATTATATTCACCAATGATATTATCTGATGTGAAGGTAATAATGGATAATTATGTAGTTTTTATTTTGCAACCAAATCCTATTATTTAAGGAAGAAAATATGTTAATCATCCAGTAGAATATATATATATATATATATTACAGTATCACCATTGCCAGTGTCTAATTAAATAAACATTACAAGAAATATAATATATGTGTACGAATTGTAACAATGTTGATTTTGAAAAGGACTTCATTGCAAGTATTGTTTTAAAACCTATCTGACGATCATATTACGTGTTTCGTGTTTAAATCATTGTTTGAATTGATATAAACAGTCCACATACGAGAGCTAAAATTAAATGGATAACAAAAGTAAGAATATCGAATTTTCCTCTGAAAGTGAATACATTTGCACCCTGCTAACATCACAACAATTGCAGCATTTGGAGACAAGATATTATGGAATATCAAGTTCACAAATAATTACATTTCAGGATTTTTAAGCAATATTTCAAAAAAATTTACAAAAACACTTTCTTGTTTCTATAAAAAAAACTTACGGTCCTTCAATTTAAAAAAAGATTGTCTGAGATTCAATAATGAAGTGAATTCAATTTTATCTTTTGATTCCATATTTTATAGACATATATTCCTTGTTCCCTAATTTCGACAAAAATAGCCGGTGAATAAAATAAAATCTGGAAATCAACAAAATGTGTTCGGACATTTCTCACATGACTTTTGAATGCACAGAAACAAATAATAGTGACCCCAGATGGTCAAAAAGGTAAAGAAATTTCCATAACTCTTGAATGAATATTAGTAGTGTTAGGATGCTTCATATATTCCTAGCATTATCATTAATAATAAGCATGATGCAATCAGACTTTGATGTTCCCTTTCAGATATGACTGACTAATGAAGAGAACACTTTCAGTGTGATGTCACAATAACCTAGCGATAGCATTTTTCGTTTTCAGTGGACATGCCATGTGCATGACTGACTAATGAAGAGAACACTTTCAGTGTGATGTCACAATAACCTAGTGATAGCATTTTTCATTTTCAGTGGACATACCATGTGCTTTTCCAGTTTCTCAGCATTTTTCGTGAATATACAATTAATTTTGTACTGATTAAAAATGATAAGAACCGTGATGTGCTTGTCAGTGTAGGATTTCATTTTTCATCCTGAGGAAGAGGAAAGCCGAGAACACAACTTAACGATAGGGCGAACGATGACCTCTCATGCAGATACCAATTTCGAAGCGGGGTGAAGGATTTATCATATATTTTTCAATTTTTCTTGTGCATGGACCTGGTTGGCGGAGGAAGCCATAAGCGGTGCTTACTTGAACCACATTTAACCTTTTGAGGCATTCAGCAGACCTCGCATTGAATCATCCTCCCTCACAGGATTTGAACCTACGTCATGATGATCAGAGATGCGTAGCTACAAGCGTACTACCAACGCTTTAATGATTGAGCTAACCGGGCACCCACTTAGCACTGAGTCTACTAGATGTGGCGTATTGGGTACTGTATGTACAAAATCTGTTTGTGGGGAAAGTTGGCTTCAAAATTAAATTGCTGGATTGGATGAGTATACAAAAATGAAGGTAACATCACGTAGAACTGCATTCAAATTTGGTGGTGGACGACAGTACTTCAATTAAAAGTACTTTTACTAGCAAACATTACAGGAAAGCTTTGCAAACTAAATGTAGATGTGGTAAAGGAAAATACCCCTTTACTTATCAGTAAATCACTAAAAAGGGCTGGTGCAGTTTGAAGAAAACCAAGGGCAAATTTTAGGAAGAATAATTAATTTGCAACATACTTCAAGTGGGCATTACTGTTTGGAAATACATTCTCAAAGTACTCCTTCATTGAGTAAAAGTAGTGAAATGGTGATATTAATGTCTCAAGACACGAAAGACATCTCACAACAAAAAAGCAATATCGGAAACTATTGGCGACATATCTGAAGTAAATCTAAAATGTCTATTAGAAAACACAAACGCTTTTAATGAACAAATAACAAGTTATTCACAATGTTGTAAGAAACTGTGAGATTTGTACCTTGTCAAAAATGTCAACCGATTTTAATCGTTAGTCTTCCATGCCTCGAAGAAAACCACACAGAACTTGGAGACTAGTTAGCACATCACAGCGCTCCATGCAATCAGAATTCAAGCAATAATTGAAACAAAGTCATCCAAAAAATAAAACCTGCTCATTTTAATCAGATCAGTGAAATAGGGAGCTTTTTCAAAACGGGGGAAGAAGTCTATTACAAAAAGGAAAGACTGCAATTAATGGAAGAGAAAGATTCACCAGCTTGTAATAAAACTTCCTTGAACAGTTTTTACCATTATTCAACAGAAGGATGGACCATGAGAAGTTTGAACATTAATAAAATATCCTATTCGCAAGGAGAAAATCCGGAACAAGATGTCTATCTACTGCCACCAAATGAAGCCAAGTGAGAAGATAGTATTGTTTGGAAATTGAAAAAGTGTGTAAATGGACGTAATGACACATCTCTAAAATGGTATAACTGAGTGAGAAGATTCATGGTTGATTGAGGAGGTAAACTGCAAAGTGTATGATCCTGCTGATTTCTACGGGCATGATGGTAATGAATTACAAGGTGTGTTTTCTGTACATGTTGACGACTTTTTTGTGGTCAGATAATGCAAACCTCAAAAAGATGGCAATAGCCGAACTGCAGCAAACTTTTCGAATTGGAACCACAGAAAGTGAGAATTTTGAGTACAATCGCTTAAAGATAAGAAAATCTGAAAATGACATTCTTCTTCAAAAGTAACTGCGAATCTCCAGCAATTAAGTATTGCTTCTGAGAGAAGTGCCAGTATAGCTTTTGATGTATATGTGCTGGCCATCTATTTTGAGAATGCTACAATAGCCGATATTCATCGATGAGAAACAAGATTCCCAAAAAACTAAATTCAGAAAATTTGTTTATGAAACACCGTGAACATGTGAGAACTTGAAGCTTATTTGTTTCACAGATGCTTCGTTTGGAAATCATAAAGATAGATGAAAACCATACACAGCCCTGTATTTCTTATTAAACTGTGAGAATCTGTTAGAATACCTTATGACAGCTTTATAGTTTTTTTCGTTTTCAGTAGACATGCCATGTGCTTGTACAGTTTCTTTATTTTTTGTGGCCGCCCTTGAGGAAGTTTTGCATGTTTAGTAGTTCCCTAAGCAATTTTTCATGCAGGGTCGGTCTTCATAAAAAATATCAGTGCGCATCACAAAAGTTCGCTCGTTCTGATTTTAAGAACAATCAAACTTGAGAAGGCATTTGAGAATAAGCTTACATTACCCTGCATTGAATCAATAACAATAAATCACTTACTGACAGCTTTCCTGTAGCTGTAGTCGTAATCTTTCAAAATTTCTTCATTCAATTCCGACAAAAATGGAGTGAGATGTGAATTTTTCCTCAGGCTCTCAGGAAGACATAATTTAATACGATCCATTTGACCGGCAGGAGGCCTAGCAATCTGTTCAGAAACTATTCCTTGTTCAATGTAGAAGTGATACCTCTGAAACAAAGAAAAAAAAATATATCGCAATACCATGAATAAATCACTATGCAAGGTATCTTTTATTGTCTTATTTATCAATACATCAGATCTCGTTGCTGCACTATCCTTTTTTGTTTATAAATAGGTTACAGCTTTCCCAATTTGTTTTTTTCATTGTTTTGTTTCATTTGTTGTGCCGGCTTATTGATTTTAGGGCTGGTGCGCGAACAAACTTTGTGTATGTTTTTAAACTCCCTGTGTGGTTTTGTCTATTAGCCTGATCTTTCTTTAGTGTACCTATATAATGTAAATATGATTTTTATCACTGTTGTCATGGATCGGTGATTACAATAGTTCACTAAGATTTTATATAATTGAGTTTACAACTCACGAATTCTTGCAGCAAGAAGTGGCTACTTAACAAATGTTGCTGTGACAATGTGCTTCATATTTTTAATTTTTGAAGACTCCAATTTAATGTATATAATTCTTTGTTACGCCACAATCCTTAATGTACATTAATGCAGAAAGTAAACCGGAGATGGAGCATGGTGATGATTATCACTGGCAGAAGAGTCAAATTTTGGGGAAAGGGATTCAATTCCTCCTGGAATAAGATAAAATTGTGAAAAGATGCCGAATCTTCGAGAATGACAATACTTTTTACACTTGGTTTGGTAAATTGCTTTTCGAATCGTCCATTTACCGGTATATAAATGGTATACATATAAATATATTTATATAATATTGGTTTTATGTAGATTCACAATTTACTGTACAAATCCATCAGACAAATGAAAAGTATTACTTTTCAATGACATCACAAATAACATTGAAGAGATAAAGTAACCAAAAAAATGGTTTGTAACTTCATTTATTAATGATAAGCTTTAACGCGGAGTCCGGACATAAAGAAAAAATAAAACACCAACAATAGAGCATTTCACTGCGCATTTTCAATATTCATGTAATGCATAAGCAGATATCCAATCCAGCTCACTTTACTTGAATTTAATTTTCAAATGCCAAAAGTTTAATTTTACTGCTTATTTATAATCAAATTAGTTGAAGCTGAAGCTTTCTGTGTGTCAACTCAAACCAATTGCCTCTATCTTGTCTCAGAAAAACAAACTTCAGTCTCAGAACTGACAACTACTTGGCACTTTACAAGTAATAAAATATCCAAGATATGTTTCATGAGGTCATGGGACAAACTGTCTATTCTATGCTCCACTGTGAAAATGGATCTATGTGTGACTTTGCTTACAAGGAGTATTGCATAGAAATAACAGACGACCAAAATCTCATTCCACATTTTTAACATTTAAAAATTTGAATTTATTAAAATTTATTTGAATTTAAAAAAAAGTTTATTACACTTGTTTGAAAATATGGAATATGATTTTGGTTCTTTGCTTTATCAACCTGCTACTGGAATATCGCTTAAAAACATAATGAGAAACGAAATTTCCAAATATTATAAATTCGCTCACTATGATTTAAATAAAAATCCTCAACAGTTTCGAACTTCTGTTTATGAAAATACAAAGCACCAGGCATTCTGAAAGCTTTGTAGTGTATGTGTAGTGTGTGTTTGTGATAGAATAACCTTCATTAACTCCAATAATATTTTCTAAGCATCAATTTTAATTTTTGTGTCATGGTAAACACTAATTCAGTACATTGTTGCAGCAAATGATGTAGCAAATTTTCAATGTTGTTCATTTAAATTTACTAAACCTTACTTATTGAACTTGGTAATTACTTTGTCTGCTGCTACGTTTACTCGATAGCTTCAAATTCTAAAACCGGTTGATTAGTTTTGTTTGCATCTGACTTACTTTATATTTCACTGCATCCAGTATTTACTGTTCAGTGGGGAGTAAAGTATTTGATTAAAGAAGCTGTCACTGAGTTGATTAAAACCTAGTCATGATGAGTCGATCCTGTGACTTGTATACATTGATAAGTCATCTCAAGTGTTTTGTTTCAAGCATAAGCAAATAATTTTCAGCAGAAATCCTTCTCAGAACCCCCCCCCCACCAACACGAGAAGAAAATAGGCATCGTCACCTAGATAACAATTTCAAAATTGTCTCCATCTTAGGTATTTTACAATGCAACATTTTTTGGATAGTATAAAAATATAGCAGTTAAAATAGAACATCAAACCTCTAAATCTCTCTCTGTTGGTTCTTTCTCTAAACTCATTTGATTCTTCTCCAAAGAGTTTATCAATGATATTTGATCTGCGGGTGACATGGGACGACTTGGAGGCAGACACTCATCATTTTGAGTTGAATGAGATTGTAGGTCAGATCTAGAATTTCCATCAAAATTGGATGGACAAACAACACATATTAGTATTACCAGTACCATAAAAGGTTGTAAGCATTATAAAATGAGCATAAAAAACGACAGACAGGAGAATGTAGAGAAAAGAGATGTTTAGACTAAAATCGAACAGTTTGTTAAATCAAACGATAAAAGTGTTGGGAATACGCTTTGAGCTACGCATCACTGTTATCCATGCCATGGAGGATGATTATATTCGAAAGATCTGCAGAATGCCTCGCTTACGCCTTTCTCGTCCTTTACGTTGCTTCTTCCATCAACCAGGTCCATGCATAGAAAAAAATGAGAAAATACCTTATTCAAAACTGGTATCTGCACGAGAGGTTATGTTTCGCCGTATGGTCAAGCTGTATTCTCAGCTTTCCTCTCCCGCAGGATGAAAATTAAATCCTATCTTATGAATGCAATAGCAAACTTGAAAATAACTGTAATGAAGTAGAATTTTTCACCAAAGGCTGTGGAGTTGGTGTAAAAAGCGTTCAATTTCAACACAAACCCTTGTCTAAAGATTTCATGCTATTGACAAAGTCAAAGGGTCGTCAAGCAACATTATAAAGTAAAATACCATCAAATTTAAACATAAATCTATGTCACTGCATAAAAGTCTCAAAGTACATTGACCTGTACAGAGTCGGCGTTGGAGACATTTTACCTACCGTACTTTGCGGCATATAAGCACCTCCGTGGTAAAGGACGCAAAGGGTTATTTTTCTAAAATTTTGCTATTTTGTACATAGATAAGACGCATAGTCGCAAAGCGTCCGTGAACGACTCCTCAAAAACGGAAACACACGCTGCGCCTGATCAAACATTAAAGTAATAACGTACAGTAATTTATAAACTCAGACGCATGGAACGAACGCAGTATCGTTTTTGCCCAGGTGTGCAATGTCGTTTTCGGCCGATGACCGTAAAACATCGTTTTTTCTCCAGGTGTGTGTATGTTATTGTTTCCATTTATGCAACGATCGCGGAAGCAAAAAACAAAGCAAATGTATGGAATGTGTCCCGTGCACCTCATACTCCCCACTGCTACAATTCATATTTTTTGTTCAATATGTCACACGAAGCAACACTTCTAAGTCGATCGTTACAAACCAATCACCTTTGTATGATCTGTTTTCCTCAGACACCGAAGACGAAGAATTTGAAGGGTTCTGATTTAATTTCGCCATTTCTTGTTGTAATTATTGTTTATCGAGATACACATTTTCATTTTGCATTTTAATACATTGCCTACTAAGACGTCATGTCGTGAACATAAACAAAACATACTTAGCGGAAGCAGTTTCTACAATAGTACAAAACATTATCACAGACACAGCGTGAAAATGTACAATTGTGGAACTTTCTTGATTGATTGATTTTGTTGATTAAAGGGTGCCGTTGATTGCGTCATTGTCAAAACGTCAAAGTAATTCGCGCCGAACCTTCTAAGTTTAAATTCCTTAGGGGGGTATTTAAAACAATATATTATTGGCGATAAAATAATTTATTTTATTTTATAAATCAGGCTTTTAAATACCAAAATATATTTTTAGATGTCACAATTGTAGATTTTTCCTTGTCTCGTTAATTTAAAGGCTGGCGTCGATTGCGTCATTGCAAAACGTCAAAGTAATTCGCGTCGAGCTTGCTAAGTTTAAATTCCTTGTTTCGTTAATTTAGAGGCTGGCCTCGATTGCGTCATTGTCAAAACGTCAAAGTAATTCGCGTCGAACTTGCTAAGTTTAAATTCCTTGTTTCGGTAATTTAGAGGGTGGCGTCGATTGCGTTATTGTCAAAACGTCAGAGTAATTCGCGTCGAACTTGCTAAGTTTAAATTCCTTGTTTCGTTAATTTAGAGGTTGGCGTCGATTGCGTCATTGTCAAAACGTCAAAGTAATTCGCGTCGAACTTGCTAAGTTTAAATTCCTTGTTTCGTTAATTTAGAGGGTGACGTCAATTGCAAACTACATACATTTCCTATTGCGCCGTTTTGCAATGAATGATATAATACTGGCCGTTCCGAATAATGATCACACATGATCGGATCGTCATCAAATTAAAACGCATGTATGACGAGTACCAATGAAAATTCACTAATGTTGGAAAGCAAAAAAGATCGAGCATGTGCTAGGCACACGGTAAATTTGGGTGCAGTCTATTATCAATTTAATTCAAATCTCTCTACAATTTGACGTATCTTGTAAGTGCATGCGCTCGCCGCGTCATCTATATATAACTTTTATATACCGTAATATAAAACGCTTCACAATTCGCTGTGGATCAGGAAAAAAACAATAAATAGGTCGCAGCGTATAAGTCTCAGAAAGAAAACTTTTGGAAAAGAAGTAGCAACTTATCTGCCGCGAAATAGGGTATTTGTTTCAAAAACTTCCGACTTGGCGACTCCATACCGCCCACCGCACCTCAAACTAGTCATGTGTACTGGTGGGAAAAGTTTTCTGGTTCAAATTATATTTAGTAACCACCAATGCATGTTAGTCAGTTGAACAAAAACACTGAAAGAAAATTGCCAGCTGCTCTAATCTAAGATTTAGTTTACCTTGGTGATGGTAATTTTGCCTCCAGTTTAACTTTTTTTCTGGGAGAAGATGGTGCGAATTGTTGAACTGAAAGCAAAAAAAAGTCAATTATCCAAGAATAATAATTATGGCTTGGGGCAAACTTCAGATCCGTACTTGCATCCGTTCCATATCATGTTCTTTTTATCATTCAACAAGTCAGACTTGCAGAATAGCAAATTAGTTTTCTACCCGAGCACCTGGAGAAAATGACGTATATATATATCTGGAGGAAAACTTCTGAAAAAAGCTTAAAATCTTTCATGATAAACTTAATATCAAAATATATCTTTCTGAGAGTTTCGAGTAAGAAAATTTCACATCGTCAACGAGTTGTTTTAAAGACTTTTGTAAAATTTTTCATTCGTCCAAAAAAGCCGTGACATTTCTGCCAATCCCCTTTTAGCATGGACACAAAATACGAAGATGTGTATTACCATATTTATTCTTAAATAATTATCCTTTATTATTAAGCTACTGGTACAGAGGCAAAAACAATTTTGTCTTTAATAGGGTTGCCAGGTACATTTATTTTCAATATTTTCAAACATTAAATTGAAACATTTTCGTTCACTTCCTCCTAATGAGAAAATATATGTCTTTATATATAACAACTGAAATTTGCCATCTAGTCTGTTTCATTCTACACGGAAAAAATCAAACCTTGAGTCTTTCTTGAAACTTTCAAAGATGATCTAACATTTCCTTGGACAATTCTACTTTTTGGAAGATCTTGTATTTTTAAATCTGCTGCACTGGGTGTGTAATTGTTTGCAATAGATTCACTGGGAGACCTATGATGACGTTGCTCCTTGAAGGGAGATAATAAAGTCCATGACATTCCTTGCATGATCGGTGGATGTGCACTGTTTTTTAGAATGAGCTGCAAATAAAAAGTTAACACATCGTCATAGTATATCATAATTATGAAAAAGAGTTCAAGCAAAAATGTGCTGATTATAGTCTGTATGCAACAGAAGTGACAGTATGTCAGCTACTCTGCTGCTCAGAGATCACAAGAAAATTGTTTCCATCAGTAAAAAGATACTAAATAAATATTAATATTCTGTGATAGTCATATAAAAAGCAGAAAAAAGTCATCTTCTAGTGTCTTGTGCTAACAGCATTTGCCAAAAGTTTCACTGTACTGGTACTTAATAGCAATGTTGATCCTGAAAATTTTTTAATTTCCAGAAAAGAGAATGAATTGTCTGTGTCAGACATCATTTCTATTCCTTTTGTCACAATACTCATATTGTAGCACATGAGGCGGAAGGTAAAACAATTAGTCGCATCCATAATCTCATTTGAATGTATATTTAATGAAAAGCTTCTGATTTAATTATTTCTATCACTAATTCTCGAGCTTTACTCACTCATTGCAAGGATTTAGACACCATTTTGCTGCTAAGCAAATTTATTTCTATCAATCCTTTGCATGCATGATCCTGAGCAAACCCCCCTATTTTGGCAACTTCTCACGGGACAACAAGGGTCCATTTTTTGGAAAGTAATATTCCTGTTCAACAGCGTCTACCAAAGTGGCTTGAATGATGGCCATGGAACAACAAGAAAGAAGTATCAAAGTCACACATGATATCTTCGACCTGTGACGCCAATGCTTTAACACCAAGGCCATCGCGCCCGACCGCGCTCCATTATTATTTATAATAAACTACCTTATATAATTCTGATTGATGCTTATCATCTGCTGAAGGGAGTGGGGGTAAGCTGGGAATTCCACGAGGCTTCCCTCCATTCTTCAGTGATTTATCCATCTCCTGTAGAACACAACATCAAAGAAACAATTAGAATTCGCTATAAGAACTTTGAATAGAATACTAAATGGTTTGAATTGTTTCACATAGATTCAAGATTTATAACATAAAAACAAGACCTCAGCATCATTAAGAACTGACATGTACAGTATCAAACTAAATTTGGAAGTTGAACAATTCCCATTGAATATTTACTACGTAAATGCTAATACCAATTAATTTGTTTTTGAAACTACAAATCAAATTGCGTAAATGTATTATTACTGTATACAGGTGTTGGCTGGAATACATGTATAGGTGTAATAAGCCCAAGTTCTTTTTTCAAAGTTTGCAATGATTTCAAAACTTTAATTTAAAAAAATTTCAAATTTCAAAATTTCAAAATTCAAAATTTAATGTACTAACCCTAACTCTCTTCATTCTCCTGTATTCTTATCAGTCCTTGCAATTAGGTGAAAATAAGAATATATTCAGGTTGTTGCATCATGACAAAAAGTCACAACTCAGTTTGCTGACTGGTGAAAAGTTAGAATCGTTAGAAATATTATACTGTAATTTTAGCAAATTTTCATAATGTTAAATAAAGAAGTTTCAGTAATTGATTCTATGCAAGATAGAAGATTTCACACAAAACTTCTTATGGCTGAGTGCAGTAGTGAGCGGCATCTGCCCTCAGTAATATTCACCCTCTGGGTGATTATCGGCGGTTTTGCCACTATTGTTAGTGAATTTGATTAATTTAGACAGAATTTTTTACACCGAAATCTTGGTTGATAATAAAAATGTGAATTGAATATGGTCAATGACCATTATCAATTATCTTCATTGCAGATGATAACGATACAAGTCATTAAAAATAAGTTCAAACAACAAAATCAAAACCGTGGGTTGAAATTAGATTGAAATTATCAGGAGAAATAATGTGATATAACATTATATCAAATTTGGAATGTCAAATTTGGAATTCAAAAAAAATATAAGTTATAAATGATTTTGTCCAAGCACACTCCATCAAACAAAGGGCATTGAGGGATTAAATTGCCAAAAGCCTTTTCTTTTGATTAATTATGGTAAGTAAATAACATAACATTCTGATTCCACAAAAAATTATAAAACATAGTAAAAGAAACATAAGGCTCTTCTAACATCTGTACTTGGCGTTCCATGACCTCAATATCTTCTGCCTTCAGGGGTGAAGGATTTGGCTTAAAAGGTTCACTTAAGTGCTTATATAAAAGAGGATTGCTGGACTCCTCGCCAGCGCACAGTGGTTGAGGGAACCGATAGTTATGGTAACTTACTTCTTCCTCCACCATCCATGCATCATAACAATGCACAGGGAAAATCTGAAAACGGTTACCGTAGGCAAAAACCTTTTCCACAAGGAACTGGAATCTGCATGAGAGGCCGTTGTTCGCCATATGGTTAAGCTGTATTCTCGGCTTTCCTGTCCCAGTGTCCCGCAGGATGAAAATGAAATCCTTTTTTTCCAACGCCGAACGTCACAAAACGCGAAACCCTCTGCAGTCGGGTATTCCACAGGCTCCGTAAAGTTACCATGGCAATGTACGCCGACAGTCGTCACGCTCTAATGAAATATAAACGTCCCGGCGCTGCACCGTGCACTAACAAACCCCTATTTGTGAATAATGGATGTAACATCTTTACCCCGCGAAAAATGTGCTAATTTCTAAGATATGTGTTAAACAACAAAATCATGATATCAATAATCTTCGATTTAACTTCGGTTAAGCCAGATTTTGATTAGAGTGGAAGAAAATGACTTGCAGCTAAAGAATACCATATAAAAATTGCAGTTTATGCAGCTTCCTGTCTATCTACAGCTCCTCATTTAAGCATAATCAGTCACAGTATTTTATTCATTAAATAGTAGACTACAGCATTGTTGAAAAACTTGTGGGTGTAGGCTATCTATGCTGAAATCAGAGGGTGCCCGGATCTCAAAACTATAAAGACATCAGCAAATTTATTCACCTGTGTAAGGGATTTTATTTACACCATTAAAATGTTGATATTTAAGATTATGGTATCAAAACATATATCAACTTTTTATCAATTATTGAAACGCAGAAAAGCCGAAACTCGAAAGACTTTGTATCACATTTTTTCAGTTTTTTAAGTAAAAAATAGACTACCAGTTACCGCTCACATCCGCTGGGGCTTAAAGGTAACACAGATATGAATGATTCTATCTATCCCAAATTGGAACTTGTGTGAAATTCATTAGGAAATAAATGATAAAATATAATTCTGACCACATGTATCAAAATGAATTTTTACCGTACACCCATAACTTTTACCTAATTATTTCAATAAGAACAATCACCCAGTCACAATTTAAAAAAATCGACTAAAATCACGCTTAATCGATCGAAGATAAAATAGGCAGAAATCATATTTGGATAGCATTTGACAAAATTATATATTAGTCAAGAAATTGGCATGCCAATATTTTGTGTGTACTCTCATTGTACAATGAGGAAATTTGTTGTCGATATTCAGGACATATCCAATTACGTTTATGATTAATGAATAGCATGTGGTGCTAGATCTTTGTTAGGATGAAAAGTTTTAGTTCTTTGATTATATTTTCCCATTTATATGATCGAAAAACAAAATTTGTATGAAAGACTCAGGTCAAAAACAAAATGAGGTCATGTCAAAAAAAACTTTGGATCGGAGAGGAGGGGTGATGACGTCATAATAAAATCAACTGCCGATTTTTCTAATTTATATAAATTACTCTTCCACGCTCTCCACAGCTGTCAGGCTTTGTCATATTGACAAAATACTTTCCTGAATACTACATATAACCCTATTAAGATAGCAAGGTATTTCAGCGGGATCATTGGGCGATGTAAGGAGGTAGTAGAGTGCACAAGTGAATTTCAAAAGAACAAACTGTAGCAACCATGGTCAAAAATCATGACTACTAGGAGAATTTGGCATTCAATATATCACGATTAATTAAGTTCGAGCATCATGCGTCCAACGCATGATCAACAAAATTAGAAAAAAGTTTTCCTACAAGCAATCAAAACCGACTATGATAGTTCCAAAACAAGTTTTATTGTTTATGTTGTGATCCCGTCCAAGAAAAGAAATTAAAATATCCCGAATAAGGCTAACTTGTATGGTCACAGAAAGTGTATAAAAGCGAGTGCTTTTTCATCCATTAGGAAAATAAAGGAAGATAAGACTAGATTGTATTCGAATTATGAATTTATTCATTGTGTTGTAATATAATAAAGAATATCATCTCTGGTGACTATTTTGTATTTCTATCTGGACCCTTCGGGGATAAGGTAAAACAAGGAAATGTTGCATCAGATCGTGTAGAGTTTGAAGAGCGCAACCAACTATCCGGCGAGAACTTTGATTCTTTTTACATAGATCTGAGAAAAAGCTCTGCGAAGCTTGTTTGATATGCGATTATCCACACGCCCTATTGTGAGCATATCATCTCAAGATACTCGACGAAAACTTCTGGCAATGTCACCTTTTCCCAAATTGTAGGAGATTGTTGATATTTGCAGAAGTGAGGAGTGTGCTTTCAATGATAATGAGGCTTTTGGCACATCTCCCCATAATAAAGGTTGGATAGTGAATAAAACAGCACTGGCCAATGTCGTTGACACAGGAATGAAATTTCAATGCAGCAAGTGCGGCAGATCTCATGACGTTGGAAAATGTTCCGCTAAGATTTGTTTCAACTGCGGTAAAACTGGCCGTTTTGCCCGTATGTGTCGAAAACCAGGGAGGTCAAAATTTGATAGAACGCCAAAGACAAACGTGATAAGGTGTCGTAAATTGTCAAGAGGTGAGGAAAGCTCCACCGCATATAAATATCACTGTGTATAATAAAATTGGTCAAAGGCTTGGAGTGTGTAGGGTCATGCCTGATACAGGCGCAGAGGTTTGTGTGGCTTCGAAAAGATGGGTTGATGGAATGGGCATTACAGACATACATAAACCTGAATGCAAAGTGGTTCTGACAGCTAATGGCCAGGGCATGAAATGTTTTGAAACTGTTTATGTAAAGTTATCTTACTTTGGTCAAACATGCGAGTCAAAGATTCTAACATGTGATGGATGCAGTGGTGTACTTCTTGCTTGGTTCACATGTAAAGATTTAGGTATAATACACACAAATTACCCAAAGCCAGTGCAAGTTTCGGCTGCTACACTACCGGTGTCTCCACACAATGACGATATTTCGTCTCTTGGTCTCTTACCCGATAATGCACCTGATGACGAGATTTCACATATCGAGAAGAAATTGCTAGATATTTTTGAAGATGTTTTTTCTTCCGAGCTGACTTTGAAGCCAATGGAAGGACCTCCAATGAAAATTCATCTCCACGAAGATGCAGAGCATGGCAGAGAAAAATATCATCACTCCGGGGTCAGAACCCTCAGAATGGTGTCACACTATGGTTATTGTGCCGAAATCACAAGGTGGTGTGCGGATTTGAGTTGATTTGACAAAACTCAACAAGTTTGTGGCTCGGCCTTCATACCCTTTACAAATTCCCAAATAGGCAGTATCTGGTTTATCAGGTGAGTCCAAATATTTTACTACAATGGAAGCAAAGCATGGGTATTGCCAAATACCCTTACATTCTGATAGCCAGGCATTAACTACATTCACAGGGCTTATCTTCTACTGGAGATAATATTATCGTCGTGGAGATGATGCTTTTATTGGATTGAATAGTATGAAAGAAAGTAGTTGATGATGTTCTTATTTATTCGAAAAGTTTTAAAGAGCATATTCATGAAATTTGGGGGTTTTCTCGAAAGATGTCGTATTTATAACACAACTCTGGATCCTGAGAAATTTATTTTTGCTAAACGAAATGTTAAATTCGTGTAGGGTTTATTGTTTCTGAAGAGGGCATTTCAGCAGACCCCAGAAAGTTTGAAGCAATATCACAATTTCCAACCCTAACGAATATTACTGAGTTGAGAAGTTTTATGGGTCTTGTAAATCAGTTAGGTGATTTTTCGACTGAAATTAGTACGTTTGCTAATCCATTGGACAGCCAATCATGACCCAGCATTCAAGGATGTTAAAACTGCATTAACATCCACCCCAACTCTTGCAAATTTTGATCCTGGCCTACCCACAGTCTTGAAAAACTGACGCTTCGCGGAGGAAAGGCTTAAGGTCGCACTACACGTTTGCGTATGTTGCGTTTCTTCTTGGTTTGTTTCATTTTACCCTTGCGTTTTACGCAAGCGCAACGCTCTGCACGCATTTCCTTACGTTTTCCAATGAAACAGAACTGTTTGCTATGAAAGCTAACGCAGAGTGGTCGTTTCGATTTTTGCGTTTGTGATTTGTAGGCATGTGAGTACTATTAACGCAAAGCAATGCAGGCGTGTATTGCCGTTTTTATTTCATTACACGAAACGTAATGCAACGCATCGGTAAGACAACTTCACGTGGACACAACATGTACGAACATGGAGGTTGGTACAATGTGGGTCACATTTTTTGAGCGATACTGAGAAACGTTACGCAATGGTAGAGTTAGCGGTTGTTTGGGCAGTAAGGAAATGTCGAATTTCATGACTTGCCTTGCAGCGTTTTACGTTAGTAGTTGATAACCAGCCCCTAGTCCCAATACTCGATGGACAAACACTGGACACGGTTGAGAATCCTCGGCTCCAGCGACTAAAAGAAAAATTATCTATGTTTGTTTTCACTACAGTGTGGAGAAAGGGTAAACTTCACGCCATTCCGGATGCCTTATCACGGGCGCCAGTTGCAGATTCAACCATTGAAGTTCAGGAGGCAGAGGAGGACATCCGGGCTTGTGTGAAAGAATGTTGGAAAATAAGATCGCTGGGGCTTAACGGTAACACAGATATGAATGATTCTATCTATCCCAAATTGGAACAATTACGTGTGATTGCTCATACAGACAATGATTATAAAGATCTCCTGGTTAATGTCATCAAAGGTTGTCCAAATAAATGTGATCAGGCACCATTGTGTGTACAATCTTTCTGAAAAATTCGTAAGGATTTAAGTGTAGATAATGGATTGGTATTGTACAATTCAAGAATTGGTTTGGATTTTCTTGCCGATTACCGTTGTAAGGTCAGCATTTCTGATAATATTTTGATATTGAATAATATGGAGGTGCTACTGTCTCGTAAGAAATTTCGTGTGTCGGTCCATTGTACTCTAGAGCAAAATTGTGTAGCGATGTTAAAGTTTTGCCAGCCACTGAATCTGTTATTTCTGTCAATTTGACAAATAGCGGCAGTGTGCCAGGAGTCGTGTTAGTTGAAAGCACAATTGGCCCACGGGATGGGCGAATGATGGGTAGAACTCTTGTAAACATGAAAGATGGTCGCTCGTCTGCACAACTTAGTGTAATTAACTTCACTGATTCACATGCGTCGTTACAGTGGCTATTAAACTTCTAAAATCCGGAAGGTCAGATGACGAGGTGGTTACAACGACTTCAAGAATATGACTTTGATGTTCAACACCGCGCTGGGAAAAAGCATGCAAATGCAGATGCGCTTTCTCGACTTCCTCGCCCATGTCTTGTGTCAGAATGCAGATTTTGTTTCCGAATGGAACAACGCGCGGGCTATTTTGATAATTCAGAAGTCATTGTGCAAACACTTCGGGTATGCTCAGAAGCAAATTTACTGAAAGAGCAATTGAGTGATCCTACCATTACACCAATAATTTCTTGGAAAGAGAAGTCTGAGCGACCCTCTTGGGATCCGGTATCCAGTATGCCGAGTGACTTAAAAACATATTGGTCTCAATGGGATAGTCTGTATTTGAAAGACGGTGTTTTGTATAGACAATGGCAATCTCCTGGGGGCGATATAATAAAATGCTAAGTCGGCTGTTTTTACGGAAATGTGTGAATGCTTAGGCATTAAGAAGACGAGAACAACAGCTCTTTATCCGCAATCTGACGGTATGGTCGAACGATACAATCTCACTCTTGGTCGCCAGTTAGCCATGTTTGTTGGCGAACTTGGGACCTCAAGCTCCCGCTTTTTTGATGTCTTATAGATCAGCCGTTCATAGTGTCACTGGGTTCACACCCAGTCAACTTTGTTTGGTCGTGAAATTATGCTCCCTTTAGATCTGCTTTATGGACGACCAACTGATTATGTCGGGAATTGTACTGAATACACAGCGCGATTAAAAAATCGCATGAACTCGGTCCATGCACTTCAAAATGTCAAAAATGTCAAAATGTTGGTTTGTCCCATTCATAAGTTAAAAAAAGATATGAGGTTGGAGCGTTGATTATTCACAATTTGAATCGGGTAAAAGTGTTTGGGTGTATAATCCCCAACGAAAGAAGAGTATTTCTCCTAAGTTAACACCGCCCTGGGAAGGATCGCCTCAGGAAATATGAATCTTCTCAGACCAACGGCCGATGGGAAAGTATTAGAATCAAACATAAGAGTTCTAGAGCGAGTGTACCTGATGGAAGGACAAATTTAAACACTGTACCAAAAGAATCATTCGTGTCTGACGAGGTAGACTCACTGAAAAGGCCTAAGCGTAAACGCAAACCTCCAGATTGTCCCCTAGTCAACAATCTTTTAGTGTTCTATAATCGAGACGATTATAGTTACGGAGGGGGGTTGTGTTAAGAATACTGGTATTAGTCCATTGTAATGCGGTTCCGAATAATAGTACTTATTTACTAAAATTGTTTACATCTTAGGTCATTCGACAGCGTTTACCAATTGATGATTACCGATTTGTTATGGCCGTGATTTTTCTGTTCAATTGTTCAAGTTTTTGTTCATATGAGTTTTTGACTGGCGCACGCTGGTCGTCTCTTAGTTTAA
>OZ023151.1:3163280-3182188 GCA_963675895.2 Styela plicata
TGTATCGTTTTTTATCGTACACCGCGATAAAATACCACCAAAATTGTTGCGGAACGCAAAGGCGTATAAATTGGTGTAATAACTACTCCGCGACACCATAAGAACAAATCCGCCACAATGTTTTAAATGTGCATGCTTCGAGGCTTCGGGCCGGGTTGGTAAATTGCGCCAATTGTTTTATCATTAACCCGTGGATGATCGAGATTCGACTACATATTCTGTCTTTTACTACTTGATTGATTACTTTTGCGTAATTTTATTTTGTTTCGCATGGGCCAATAACAGAAAGCAGTATTGAAACGCGGCTTTTCTTTGGGTTGATCGGTACAACAAAATTTCTTTCGACTACCAGTACTTGAGTGAATGTTGTGACCTTAACTGATGTGAACGTGTCACAAGCTAGTGACAAATAGTACCCATTTTTAAGACCAAATGGAACCAAAGTGGTTTCGTTGAGCCAGTTTGGCAAAATCTTGGTTTTCTTCGGGTGTCTGAAATATCCATATCATTTTTTTTTTCGAGAGTCAAAAAGCTTCATAGCAGTATTGATGATTCTGAACATCTTTATTCAGTTTGGTTGCTACCCAACACATATGAGAGACATTTGAATTTTCTGTCAATTTGCTTTGCATGTTGGAATAGCTTGTATTCTATTTTCTTCGAGTGTCCATACTTTTTTTCGGGTGAACAAAAAAGGAAATCAGCATGAAAGACCAGCCATTCCCTAAATTTACTTCTGATGGAATCCATATTTCTTCAGGCAAATGTAATATAATGTTGTAATATAATGCCTTGTAAATGTATTTTTGCTGCCGTATCACAAGCCACAATACCATATTGAACAAGGGAATGGGCGAGAGCGAAGTACATATTTTTGTGAACAGTTTTTGGTACCAGATTCTTCAGCCTTGTCATTATTCCAACTGCGTTTGATAATCTTTATACAAAGTAATTTAGGTGGCATTACCATGAATGTGAGGGTCTATGAATCCACCAAGATATTTTACAGATGTGCAAACTTCTAGTTGAATATCAAATAGAACAAAATTAAAATTTTGCATAACATTGAACCTATATTGAAAAGAATTTAATAATGATATTTTTGTTCTATCCGTGTTTACTGTTAATTTATTGCAATTCCGCCAGATTGACATACATGTAGATCGTGGTTCACATTTTTGTCAAGACGAAGAGATATTGGAAACATAAACTGATATACTAGTGCCATCTGCAGATAACTTAGTAAATAATTTTTTGACATTTATAATATCAGTAATGAATATTAGAAACAAGGCAACACCAAGCACAGATCATTCCGGATCAATTGAGATGGACGAGTCTACAAACTGTACCTTATCAGAAACATAACATTTGAATATAGTCTATTAAGATTACCATAGTTGTTAATATTTCCTAGTAGAATATGATGATCGACTGTATTGAACGCTCTGCATAAATCCACAAAATACTGTACCTAATGTTACCACTGTCAATTATATCATTATAATTACTAATATTATCAACTATTGCATGGGTGTCACAACGATTATTTCTAAAACTGATCATTGTTTATAATATTATATTTATCTGAATAATTTTTATTTTTATCAGTAGAAGTATATGGTGTTGAGGGAATGGAGATCTGATATTGGTCTATAATTTGACATTTCTTTTTTAGAATTAATTACAATTATAATTTTCCAAACACGGATCACATGAGATTGGTTACGCCAACATTTTTGTTTTTGCCAAGTAGAAAAATTCCGAATAATTTAAGATAATAAGAACAACAATGTGCATAGACAAAAACAAAAATTGAACGAAAAATACAATCCAATAATCCCTCTTATCCATATGTTTATACAGATGATGATGATGAGTTTGATGTTCATGAATGTTGTACATTCCAGGAGATTTCAATGTTATCATAATGATTATATATTTTGTTTTTAATTAAGTACCGGTAGTTGTAGCATGAGAAAGAAAATTTTTACAAATTAGACAGATCAAATACTCCTACAAGATGGTGGTATAAAACATAACTTTTCCACCCCACCAAACCTGCAGTGTAATTGAAATGGCCAGTAATAATATCATTACATGCAATTAACATAACATACCAGATTTTTTTCAAATCAAAAATGTGCTAATTGGACCAATGAAAAAAAGGGTGTTGTGCTGTCATTGTCAGTTGAATACAGGCTTGCTCATTAAATTACGAACATATTCATCCTGTAAAAAAGCCTGTTTATTAAAGAGTACCATCATTTGCGCGGATTCAATTTTACATTTCATGATTGCTCTTATATGAATCTGAGTTTTCACTATTTCATCACACTTGACTGAATTTCTATATTGCCAAATAGTTGCTTTCCCGCATAATAAAATTATTAATTTAGCTTTTTCTGAAATGTTGTTACCTATTATTTCATCAGGAGATAATGCATCGGCACCACACCATCTCCAAAAGTCCTTAACAAAATCACATGCATAAAATAAATGAAAACAATCCTCTTCAGTTTTAGTATTGCAAAGGATGCACTTTCCTGATTCTTCCTCATGCCAGTACTTGAGCTTACTTCTTGTGGGAAGGCCGTTATGAGCGATTTTATAACTGACTTCTTTATACTTGTTTGAAATATCACATTTGAAAATATTGTTCCAATTAATGGGTTGAGACAGGTGGAGATTGTTTCGAATATATTCATAATGTATATCAAATAATGAATTTTGATGTGAATATTTTTTGTTGTCAAATACTCGGACTCTTTATATCTTTCAATTTCATGTCTTGATTCATTTTGCTGTTGATTTTGAGCCAATACTTCTTTCCAGTGTACTGGAACGCTTATCCAAATTTTTTGGAGTTCCCCAGAACATTTGATTATAAAATTTTGCCTTCTCCCTTGGTTAATATTCACTGTGTAATAACTTAAATAATTTTTTTCTGCCAAATCATATAAACTGTTTTCCACAACGTCACCCACTGTTATTATTTTTGCAAATACCCATTTTGGCATGGCTGCTAAAGGCTCATTTGGATCGGCGTCAATGATTAGGGGGTTATTAAACAAAATTTCCATTTTAATTTCTGAAACTGTTATTGGGTGATTTCTTTGCAAGCGCATTTCTTTGAAAGAATTAACTGTACTTGTGTAAAACATTGGTATTGCCACATTTCTTTCAAATTTAAAATTTAGATATAGACTTTCAAGATGACCTTTTGATAGACTGTCACAATATTGATTGATATAATACATTTCCCTCACGGTCCATGGACTACGTTCTCCTCTCAATATTTTTAAAATCCACTTTACTTGCATTGCTTGGATCTGTATTCCTACATTCATCATTTTTAATCCTCCTTGATTCATATCACTGCTAATAATGTTCCTGTTTATTAATTGCGCTTTCCCGTTCCAAATAAATTTCTATATCACTGTTTCTAGTTTTTTGATATATGTTCTGCGATATATTCGAAATTTATGATATGCCAAAGTTTTGACAACAGTAAGGATATAGAAATAAGAATTTTCCCTATCGTTGTCAAATTTCTGCTTTCCCACATGTTGGTGACTTTCTCAATGTTGTTAATTATTGCATTCCAGTTTTTGTCTCTGGAAATATTATTGTTACCTAAATAAGCTCCCAAATGCTTAATCTCATCGTTCCTCACTGTGATACCCTTATAATTTTCCCCCAAATTCCAGTATTTTGCACTCCCGCATGAGAATATGGTACTTTTACTTTTATTTACTTTAAGACCTGTGCCTCGTTCAAAATTGCTTGTAATCCGTAGACTTTCGTCGATTGATAATAAGTTTATAACTGTCAGAGTTACATTATCTGCAACTTTTCTTCTTGACCTGAACAATTTTGAAATCCAATTATATTTGTATTTATTTTGATGTTTGAAGCTAGTAGTTCGGACATAAACAGATACAATAGTGGAGCAATTGGGCATCCCTACCTTACTCCTCTCGTCATAAGAAAACTATCTGATATATATCCATTGGCTATTATTTTAGATCTGGAATTTTTATGGAGTGCAACTATCCATTCGATGAAATTTGGTCCAAAATTCTTCTTAAACATAATTTTAATCAACAATTCCCTATCTACTACATCATATGTCTTTCTTGATCAATTGAAAATATGGTAAATTTTGTTTGTTTGCCCAAAATATATCATCACGCATTGAGAGTAAATTTTCGTGAATAGAGCGACCAGGAACAAAAGCAGTCTGTCCCTCATCTATTATATTTGGTAAAACATTTTTGAGTCTGTTTGCCACAACTTTTGCGATCACTTTATATTCAAAATTTAATAAAGTTTTAGGGCGCCAGTTTTTAATATCTTTTTTATCTCCTTTTTTAAGAAATAGTGTCTTTCGAAAGCTCCCTTAAATCGTGATATCCTTTGTAGAGGATGATAAGTATTGGTTTTTCATTAACTTCCAAAATTTCAGATAGAACTCTTTTGTCAGCCCATGTAAGCCTGAAGATTTATTACCTCCCAACTCGCCTAGACCTGAATACAGCTTCTTTTCAATTATTTTGTTTTGTGGGTTTTGTCTTTGCTCTTCCGATATTTTAGTTGTAATGTTAGCGACAACGTCGTTTTGGATTTTGAGATCAAGATATCTGTTTTTGTTATACAGGTTAAAATAAAAGTTCATCTGTTCTGCTTGTATTTCTTCCTGCCTGTATACAATTGTACCACCGACCTTTTTTTATTGCATTAATCTAATGCAAGCGGGAGCCACAGATGTTTTGCATTTGCCACCACAACAAGATAGTAATGTTTCAGATTCGAATCTACGATCAGAACAAATGTTTCACAAGTATCGAATAATTTTAGTTACTGTGCTAATAATTTTCATGATTGTTTACCTAGTTATAATGTTAAAACTGCTTCATTTTTTACCCTTGGTCGGTCTGCGGGGCCGATGCAAAATAGTTCTATGATTTCAAGTCCACAACAGCTAATGGCACCAATTGCTGCTATGAGTATGGGCCCTCAACCAGTTAACTCACATTCAAGTATGAATGTTGTTCAGTCAAACATGGCTCATAGCACTGGGATTTCTCTCTTTCCTCCCATACATATATGAAACTCTCACGATAACGGACGTGTTTTAAATCATGACGGTTCAATGTTTGTTATCAGAATCAACCTATGTATTAAAACACGCAGCAGCAGGTCACATCGATCATTCCACCAACCAGACCTTATTATTTTGTAGTTTCACAATCTAACATTTTCAGTGCTTTACACACTTCCACTGCTACTGTTTTCTCAACCTTGCCTCGTATGGATAGTTCGCGGTTACCCCCTCGTTATGTGGCAACAACCTTCACTTAACCCCCACATTGCTCATTATAATTCTCCGTATCGTTTTTCCTAGTCATCAAGCTGCAAGCAAAGATGATCTGTATTTACTTGGTAGGAATATACAGGAAGATTTTCGCTTACCTACTCTTGATAGGGTAGAATTTAATGGTGATTCGTAAGAATATCACGCCTTTATAAGGTCATTTTACAATACGATTGGTCGTCTTACGTCTGATCCCTCGACACCTCTGGCACAATTACTTGCTCACTGCAAGGGTGAAGCATATAAAGTTATCAAACATTTGCGAATGGCTGATAACCCAGCTGAGGCTTACAATGCTGCAAGAAAAACTTTTGAACTTCATTTCGGCAATAAATCACTGATTATCAATACATTTATTCAACAACTTACTGAGGGACCGAAAATACATACAAATGCAAATTGTCTTCTCAAATGAGAAATTGCGCTATCGTATTTCACGATTGGGATGCTGGGAGCTTGCTTGATGTTGCAGCATATCTTACTGCTATTTTTGAACGTTAACCGCCTAATATGCGTACTGACTATGTTATTAATGGGTCATGGACATCCTTCGCAATTTCTTCATTCAATCATTTACTCAAATTCATTGAATCAAGAGCACGCCTGTATAATACCTTTTATGGTCGTGCTTTGGCTGATTTACCCGTGGGTCAAACATGCAAAACAACAGGCGTATTTCTAAATTTTCTACATATGCAACATTCAATATGTCGAAGCAAAATAACGCTTTGAATAAACAGAATTATCATAAACATGTACCCTTTAACAGTAGTAACTCTATAGTGATTTGTTATCTTTGCAAAGGTGATCACACGCTCATGCGTTGCTCAAAGTTTAAAGAAAAAACTGTCACTGACAGGCGACTGTTCGTTAAGGAACAGTTAATTTGCATGTCTTTAAAGAGACAGGGAAAAGGTGTTTGATGGAAGGTTGTGGTAAGCTTCATCATACTCTGTTACACATGAAGCAAGCGACTAAACATTGCATACTTCCCGTTCTGAGGAATCATCATCACCACAGACGCCTAAATCTGATGCGGCAACTCCTGTTACATCTATGTCTATTCTTAATCCCTTGTGTCCAGTGAGGCTAATGGCCGTCGCGGTCGAAATAAGTGGGCCCGATAATACAGGCAAAAGAACAACCATTGCTTTCTTAGATTTAGGATCACGGAGATCTTTCTGCTCTACAGAATTGGCAGATCACTCAGGCTTTCTGGTAACCCATAACGTTGTATGGTGCGCTCAACGAATGGCGTCAGTATTCACGCTGGCGAAAGGATTTCATTTCACATCAATGACATTAATAATACTAACATTGTTGAGGTAAAGAATGCTTTGACTTTTGATAAAATACCTGATGTTGGAGATTCACTGCCAAAACCTGACATAATTCACAAATATCCACATCCGCGTGGTGTGGAATTTCCTAATGTTGATGGGAAAGTCGACTTCTTAATTGGTGCTGATGCTCTGGGTGGCTGCCCATTCATTGACTCAAGAGTTGGTCCGCCTGGCACTCCAGGGGCTCTTCTCACATCTCTTGGGTGGTGTCTTTATGGCTGTGATCATTCAATGGCTACAACAAATAATTTGACAAACTATATTGAAACTTCTGTGCCAATGATTTTGAATGACAGTAGATTTGATTCACAAATTGATGTTGCTGTAACTACATTTCCAATTTCTGACACACGTCTTTTATGTAATGATTGTGTTTTCCCAATTACTGATGATTTGTTGCAAGATGACAATTTAGAAGATGAAAATAGTTTACAAGATACAGACGATGCAACTGATGAATTTGAAAACCCCTGCATGCGTTATTATGATATTAATGTCAATGATTTTTACGTAAATAAATTTACTCATGAAAATGTTTCTGATTTCTTCTTTCTATACTCTGCTATGTTTGACATTTTTGAAGAAGTACTGAACCTGAAATATCTATCTCTCAAATTAGTTGAAATGACTTTCCTGATTTGAATGAAGATCCATTTACTACTCAACCATCACTCGATGATGAAAGAGCGACTCGGATTATGAACAACACTCTAAAGCGTGTCAATAGCCGTTTACAACTTGGTTTGCTGTGGAAGTTTGACGATATCAAATTGCCTTACAATTATGTTATGGCTGTGTGCCGCTTATTGTCAGTCAAACGTAGAATGGGGAAGGATTCTGAGTTTGCCTCTAAATACATCGAAAAAATGGATGAGTAAATATGAAACGGCTATGCAGAATGGATACCCGATGATGAATTGGCACCGACAGATAGAACGTGGTTTATACCGCATCATGCTACACGACAGTCGAAATTCCGCATTGTCTTTGACAGTTCTGCGGAGTTTGATAGGACGTCTTTAAACAAGAATTTATTAACTGGACCTGATTTCAGTAATCCCCTTGTTGGAGTGTTGTTGCGTTTTCGCCTGAACCCCATTGCAGTTTCATGTGACATACGTCAAATGTTTCATAGAATACTTGTAAAACCAGAAGATACGGAGTCATTACGATTCTTATGGTACCCTCACACGATATTGCACTGCCTATTGCTCAATTTAGAATACTCTCTCATGCATTCGGTACTTCTTGTTCTCCGTCAATTGCCTCATTTGCTATCAGGCAAGTCGCAAGAGACAATCTATCAAATGCTGACCATGAAACCGTACAATGCGTATTTTCTAATTTTTATATAGATGACGGACTTTACTCCAAAGAAACAGTGTCTGAAGCTTCTGTTTTAGTGCAACAGACAACCGAATTGCTTGCTACTGGAGGATTCCTTTTAACTAAATTTTTGAGCAATGAACCACAAGTTCTGGAGTCTTTTGCGAATCAGGATAAAGCTCCCGTAACACATGAATTAGAATTGGGAGACGACGCGCTAAGTCGTACTCTCGGATTGAATTGGAATGCGACCACTGATCAATTTATTGTAATTGTCAATATCAGTGAACGACCGCCTACTCGTCGTGGTATACTTTCTACGGTATCGCAAATATTCGACCCTCTTGGTTATGTTCAACCATTTGTTCTGATTGCCAGGATGATATAACAAGATCTGTGTTATGAAGAATTTCACTGGGATGATTTAATTGTCGGACCTCTCAAACAGAAATGAGAAGATTGGATTTCAAAGCTACCAAATTTAAATGGACTTTAATTTTCACGTTGTTATAGACCTGATTGATTCGTTCCTACTTCTTACCAATTGCATGTTTTCTGTGACGCAAGTTCATTTGCTTACGGTACTTGTGCTTACTTAAGAATGATTGATAATGCAGGAAATGTACATATAACTTTTGTGAAAGGTTCATCAAGAGTAGCGCCAAAGAAAGTTATCACAATTCCACGATTAGAACTAACTGCCGCTGTTTCTACGACGGAGTTGACTCGATAATTTACCTGGATTTTATATTATCTGGGGCCGGAATGTTAGATATAAACTTGCCGTCCTACTTTAGTGTTTCTTTATAATATGCGCCGAGAGATAACTTTTTCTTTTATCCTGACGTAAACATGCCCAAACATGTTTATGTGAATTTGTTGCGTCACAGAAAGCGTTTTGTATTTTCCTCGTGTTGCGTGATAAGGATTTTCGCTTTGTAGGCATTTTGTGTTTTACGACTGTGTTAGGGCGGTTATTATTGCAGTCTGGTAAATGAGTTTAGTTTTGGAAGTATTGTATGATAGTTTTCTGGCTAAGTTGTGCTGTGATAAGTTAGTGATATTCTTGATAGTTAGTATTAATTGCAATAGTTAACTGTAGAATATTTTTAATGTATTACATTGGCTGTGTCATCATATATTAGTTTTATCGTAAATTTCCGAAGGTTTCACGTTCGTCAACATTTACTACTTGTTTGGTGAGATCATTGAATACAGTTCAGTTTTATTGGATCTTGTTTCAAATTTACTTTGAACTTTGGTCGGGCAGATGCTGGTGGCTATGGAATTGCGCATAAAACTCCAAGAAACAGTCACGTTGGGAGTTCATTTGAAAACAAATTTGAACTCGTTGCTGTTTGTACTCCATAAGTGCGTTTAGCGTCATTATGGTCGTGGTACTCAACTTCACGAGGAGATATTAGCGTATTAAGGCCCACTGTAGCGGTGGTACTCAACTTCATAAGGAAATATTAGCGTATTTCTGGCCAATATGATTTTGGTACTCGAATTCATGAGAGGATATGAGCATTTTTTTGAGACATTATGACCTTGGTGCTCAACTTCATGAAGGAATATTTGCGTATTTAGAGCGATTATGGTCGTGGAACTCAACTACATGAGGGGATATGAGCATATTCAGACCCATTATAGCCATGATACTCAACTTCGTAAGGGAAAATAAGCGTAATTCTGGACTAGGGCTTTGGTACTCAAATTCATGAGGGGATACGAGCGATTTTAGATCCATTAAGGCCGTGGTATTCAACTTCATGAGAAATTAGTGTATTCAGAGTCAATATGGTTGTAGTTCCGAACTTCATGAGGGGACATTCAGCCCAATGGCTCTTTGGTACTAAAATTCATCAAGGCCTATTTATAGTCATTGTGGTCGTGGTACTCAATTCGAAAGGGGATATTAGCGTATTTCTTACCCATTATAGCTTTGGTACTAAAATTCATGAGGGGATATGAGCATTTTTAAAGCCATTATGGCCGTGGTACTCAACTTCGTAAGGGGATATTAGCGTATTTAGAGTCCTTTTGGCCGTGATACTCAACTTTATAAGGGGATAGCAGAATATTTAGACCCATTATACTCGTGATACTCAACTTCGTAAAGGGATATTAGTGAATTTAATATTATTATGGTCGTGGTACTTAACTCCATGAGGGGGTTAGTGTTTGAGTATTTTTAGAGCTACCATAGCTGTGGTACTAAACTTTATGAGGGGATGGATATTAGCGTAATTAGAGTCATATTCACCGTGATGCTCAAATTCATGCGGGGATATGAGCATTTTTAGAACCATTATGGCCGTTGTACTCAACTTCATGATGAGATATCAGTGTATTTAGTTCCATTAGGGCCGTGATATCAACATAAGGGGATATTTGGCGTATTCAGAGTCATTATGGTTGTACTTCCCAACTTCATGAGGGGATATTGGCGAATTTAGCCTAATGTGGTGCTCAACTCCATGAGGTGTTATTAGCGTATTTAGAATCATTATGTTCGTGGTAATCAAATTCACGAGAGGATATCAGCATTTTTAGAACCCTCATGACCAAGGTACTCAACTTCATAAGGAGATATTAGTATATTTATAGTAAATATGGTCGTGGTACTTAACTTCATAAGGGAATATTAGCGTATCTAGACCCTTTATTGCCGTGATAGTCAACTGCATGAGGGGATATTAACTTATTTAGAGACATTATGGTAGTGGTACTCAACTTCATCGGGGGAGAAGGGCGAAGCGTATTTCGGCCCATTAGAGCCGTGGCACTCGACTTCGTAAGGGGACCTTAGCGTTTTTCTGCCCAATAATGCTTTGGTTCTTAAATTCATGAGGGAATACGTGCAATTTTAGAACCAATATGACCGTGGTATTCAATTTCGTGATTGGATATTAGCGCATTTAGATTCTTTGTGATTGTAGTTTCAAACTTCATGAGGGGACATTACGGTATATAGCCCATTATGGTCGTGGTACTCTTCATGAGAGGTTATTAGCGTATTTGCAGTCATTATGATCGTGGTACTCAACTTTATGGAGTGATATCAAAGTATTTAGAGTCATTATGGCCGTGGTACTCATCAACTTCATGTGGTAATATTAATATTTTTGGTCCATTATGACCGAGGTACTCGATTCCATGATAGATATTAGGGTAGTCATGTCCAATATGGTCGTGGTACTCATCTTAATAAGGGGATATTTGCGTATTTCTGGTCAACAATGCTTTGATATGAGGATTTTTAGAGCGATTATGGCCGTGATACTCAACTTCATGAGAGGGTATTAGCCTATTTAAAGTTATTATGGCCGTGATAATCTACTTTATAAGGGGATATTAGCGTATTTAAGCCCAATATAACTGTGGTTCTTAAATTTGTAACAGGATATTAGCGTATTTCTGGCCATTTTGTCTTTGGTACTAAAATTCATGAAGAAATATGAGCATTGGCCGGAGTGGATATTAACGTATTTAGAGTGATATTCAATGATATTCAATTCAGTGATATTTAGGAGGGGATATAAACGTAAATAGGTCTATTATAGCCGTAGTTCTAAGCTTCGTAATTTGTACCTAAATTTATTTCTGGCCTACAGGCTTTGGTACTCAATTTCATGTGGAGTTATGGATATTTTTAGAGCCATTATGGCCGTGGTACTCAAACCACGGCAATTTTATGAGGGAATATAAGCTCATTATATGGTCGTGGCAGCCATGAAACTCAACTTCGTAAGGGGACATTGGTGTATTTCTGTCCAATATGGCTTTGGTACTCGACTTCAGGAGGAGATATGGGGATTTTTAGAGCCATTATAATCGTGGTACTCAACTTTATAAGGGGATATTAGCGTATTTAGGTCCGTTATAGCCGTGATACTCAACTTCGTAAATGGATATTAGCGAATTTCTGGCCATCATTGCTTTGGAAATCACATTCATGAGGGATATTAGTGAATCTAGAGTAATTTTTGTCATGGTATTAGCATATGAGCATTTTTAGAGTCATTATGACCGTGGTTCATAACTTCATGAGGGGATATTAGCGTATTTATAGACTCATTACTATCGTGGTACTCAACCTCATGTGGGGATATGAGCATTTTAGAGCCATTTTGTCCGTGGTACTCAATTTCATGCGGAGGTATTAGCGTATTTATAGTGATTATGGTCGTGGTACTCAACTCCATAGGATATATTATCGTATTTTTGGCAGTTATGGCTTCAGTTCTCAACTTCGTGAAGGGATTTTTGGGTATTTAGTGTCATTATGTCCGTGGTACTCAATTTCATTTATTTAAACTTATAATGGCTGTAGTTCCCAACTTGATGAGGGAATATTACCGTATTTAACCCATTATGACTTTGATACTCAACTTTACGAGGGTATACGAGCATTATTAAAGCCATTATGGCCGTGGTACTCAACTTCATGAGAGAATATTGGCGTACTTACTAGTGAGGGATATTAGCGGATTCAGCGTCATCATGGTTGTAGTTCCCAATTTCACGAGGGGACATTGTCGAATTTAGCCCAAGGGGATATTAGCCCTTCGTAAGGGGATATTAGCGTATTTAGAGTCCTTTTGGCCGTGATACTCAACTTTATAAGGGGATAGCAGAATATTTAGACCCATTATACTCGTGATACTCAACTTCGTAAAGGGATATTAGTGAATTTAATATTATTATGGTCGTGGTACTTAACTCCATGAGGGGGTTAGTGTTTGAGTATTTTTAGAGCTACCATAGCTGTGGTACTAAACTTTATGAGGGGATGGATATTAGCGTAATTAGAGTCATATTCACCGTGATGCTCAAATTCATGCGGGGATATGAGCATTTTTAGAACCATTATGGCCGTTGTACTCAACTTCATGATGAGATATCAGTGTATTTAGTTCCATTAAGGCCGTGATATCAACATAAGGGGATATTTGGCGTATTCAGAGTCATTATGGTTGTACTTCCCAACTTCATGAGGGGATATTGGCGAATTTAGCCTAATGTGGTGCTCAACTCCATGAGGTCTTATTAGCGTATTTAGAATCATTATGTTCGTGGTAATCAAATTCACGAGAGGATATCAGCATTTTTAGAACCCTCATGACCAAGGTACTCAACTTCATAAGGAGATATTAGTATATTTATAGTAAATATGGTCGTGGTACTCAACTTCATAAGGGAATATTAGCGTATCTAGACCCTTTATTGCCGTGATAGTCAACTGCATGAGGGGATATTAACTTATTTAGAGACATTATGGTAGTGGTACTCAACTTCATCGGGGGAGAAGGGCGAAGCGTATTTCGGCCCATTAGAGCCGTGGCACTCGACTTCGTAAGGGGACCTTAGCGTTTTTCTGCCCAATAATGCTTTGGTTCTTAAATTCATGAGGGAATACGTGCAATTTTAGAACCAATATGACCGTGGTATTCAATTTCATGATTGGATATTAGCGTATTTAGATTCTTTGTGATTGTAGTTTCAAATTTCATGAGGGGACATTACGGTATATAGCCCATTATGGTCGTGGTACTCCTCATGAGAGGTTATTAGCGTATTTGCAGTCATTATGATCGTGGTACTCAACTTTATGGAGTGATATCAAAGTATTTAGAGTCATTATGGCCGTGGTACTCATCAACTTCATGTGGTAATATTAATATTTTTGGTCCATTATGACCGAGGTACTCGATTCCATGATAGATATTAGGGTAGTCATGTCCAATATGGTCGTGGTACTCAACTTAATAAGGGGATATTTGCGTATTTCTGGTCAACAATGCTTTGATATGAGGATTTTTAGAGCGATTATGGCCGTGATACTCAACTTCATGAGAGGGTATTAGCCTATTTAAAGTTATTATGGCCGTGATAATCTACTTTATAAGGGGATATTAGCGTATTTAAGCCCAATATAACTGTGGTTCTTAAATTTGTAACAGGATATTAGCGTATTTCTGGCCATTTTGTCTTTGGTACTAAAATTCATGAAGAAATATGAGCATTGGCCGGAGTGGATATTAACGTATTTAGAGTGATATTCAATGATATTCAATTCAGTGATATTTAGGAGGGGATATAAACGTAAATAGGTCTATTATAGCCGTAGTTCTAAGCTTCGTAATTTGTACCTAAATTTATTTCTGGCCTACAGGCTTTGGTACTCAATTTCATGTGGAGTTATGGATATTTTTAGAGCCATTATGGCCGTGGTACTCAAACCACGGCAATTTTATGAGGGAATATAAGCTCATTATATGGTCGTGGCAGCCATGAAACTCAACTTCGTAAGGGGACATTGGTGTATTTCTGTCCAATATGGCTTTGGTACTCGACTTCAGGAGGAGATATGGGGATTTTTAGAGCCATTATAATCGTGGTACTCAACTTTATAAGGGGATATTAGCGTATTTAGGTCCGTTATAGCCGTGATACTCAACTTCGTAAATGGATATTAGCGAATTTCTGGCCATCATTGCTTTGGAAATCACATTCATGAGGGATATTAGTGAATCTAGAGTAATTTTTGTCATGGTATTAGCATATGAGCATTTTTAGAGTCATTATGACCGTGGTTCATAACTTCATGAGGGGATATTAGCGTATTTATAGACTCATTACTATCGTGGTACTCAACCTCATGTGGGGATATGAGCATTTTAGAGCCATTTTGTCCGTGGTACTCAATTTCATGCGGAGGTATTAGCGTATTTATAGTGATTATGGTCGTGGTACTCAACTCCATAGGATATATTATCGTATTTTTGGCAGTTATGGCTTCAGTTCTCAACTTCATGAAGGGATTTTTGGGTATTTAGTGTCATTATGTCCGTGGTACTCAATTTCATTTATTTAAACTTATAATGGCTGTAGTTCCCAACTTGATGAGGGAATATTACCGTATTTAACCATTATGACTTTGATACTCAACTTTACGAGGGTATACGAGCATTATTAAAGCCATTATGGCCGTGGTACTCAACTTCATGAGAGAATATTGGCGTACTTACTAGTGAGGGATATTAGCGGATTCAGCGTCATCATGGTTGTAGTTCCCAATTTCACGAGGGGACATTGTCGAATTTAGCCCAAGGGGATATTAGCCCTTCGTAAGGGGATATTAGCGTATTTAGAGTCCTTTTGGCCGTGATACTCAACTTTATAAGGGGATAGCAGAATATTTAGACCCATTATACTCGTGATACTCAACTTCGTAAAGGGATATTAGTGAATTTAATATTATTATGGTCGTGGTACTTAACTCCATGAGGGGGTTAGTGTTTGAGTATTTTTAGAGCTACCATAGCTGTGGTACTAAACTTTATGAGGGGATGGATATTAGCGTAATTAGAGTCATATTCACCGTGATGCTCAAATTCATGCGGGGATATGAGCATTTTTAGAACCATTATGGCCGTTGTACTCAACTTCATGATGAGATATCAGTGTATTTAGTTCCATTAAGGCCGTGATATCAACATAAGGGGATATTTGGCGTATTCAGAGTCATTATGGTTGTACTTCCCAACTTCATGAGGGGATATTGGCGAATTTAGCCTAATGTGGTGCTCAACTCCATGAGGTCTTATTAGCGTATTTAGAATCATTATGTTCGTGGTAATCAAATTCACGAGAGGATATCAGCATTTTTAGAACCCTCATGACCAAGGTACTCAACTTCATAAGGAGATATTAGTATATTTATAGTAAATATGGTCGTGGTACTCAACTTCATAAGGGAATATTAGCGTATCTAGACCCTTTATTGCCGTGATAGTCAACTGCATGAGGGGATATTAACTTATTTAGAGACATTATGGTAGTGGTACTCAACTTCATCGGGGGAGAGAAGGGCGAAGCGTATTTCGGCCCATTAGAGCCGTGGCACTCGACTTCGTAAGGGGGACCTTAGCGTTTTTTTCTGCCCAATAATGCTTTGGTTCTTAAATTCATGAGGGAATACGTGCAATTTTAGAACCAATATGACCGTGGTATTCAATTTCATGATTGGATATTAGCGTATTTAGATTCTTTGTGATTGTAGTTTCAAATTTCATGAGGGGACATTACGGTATATAGCCCATTATGGTCGTGGTACTCCTCATGAGAGGTTATTAGCGTATTTGCAGTCATTATGATCGTGGTACTCAACTTTATGGAGTGATATCAAAGTATTTAGAGTCATTATGGCCGTGGTACTCATCAACTTCATGTGGTAATATTAATATTTTTGGTCCATTATGACCGAGGTACTCGATTCCATGATAGATATTAGGGTAGTCATGTCCAATATGGTCGTGGTACTCAACTTAATAAGGGGATATTTGCGTATTTCTGGTCAACAATGCTTTGATATGAGGATTTTTAGAGCGATTATGGCCGTGATACTCAACTTCATGAGAGGGTATTAGCCTATTTAAAGTTATTATGGCCGTGATAATCTACTTTATAAGGGGATATTAGCGTATTTTAAGCCCAATATAACTGTGGTTCTTAAATTTTGTAACAGGATATTAGCGTATTTCTGGCCATTTTGTCTTTGGTACTAAAATTCATGAAGAAAATATGAGCATTGGCCGAGTGGATATTAACGTATTTAGAGTGATATTCAATGATATTCAATTCAGTGATATTTAGGAGGGGATATAAACGTAAATAGGTCTATTATAGCCGTAGTTCTAAGCTTCGTAATTTGTACCTAAATTTATTTCTGGCCTACAGGCTTTGGTACTCAATTTCATGTGGAGTTATGGATATTTTTAGAGCCATTATGGCCGTGGTACTCAAACCACGGCAATTTTATGAGGGAATATAAGCTCATTATATGGTCGTGGCAGCCATGAAACTCAACTTCGTAAGGGGACATTGGTGTATTTCTGTCCAATATGGCTTTGGTACTCGACTTCAGGAGGAGATATGGGGATTTTTAGAGCCATTATATAATCGTGGTATACTCAACTTTATAAGGGGATATTAGCGTATTTAGGTCCGTTATAGCCGTGATACTCAACTTCGTAAATGGATATTAGCGAATTTCTGGCCATCATTGCTTTGGAAATCACATTCATGAGGGATATTAGTGAATCTAGAGTAATTTTTGTCATGGTATTAGCATATGAGCATTTTTAGAGTCATTATGACCGTGGTTCATAACTTCATGAGGGGATATTAGCGTATTTATAGACTCATTACTATCGTGGTACTCAACCTCATGTGGGGATATGAGCATTTTAGAGCCATTTTGTCCGTGGTACTCAATTTCATGCGGAGGTATTAGCGTATTTATAGTGATTATGGTCATGGTACTCAACTCCATAGGATATATTATCGTATTTTTGGCAGTTATGGCTTCAGTTCTCAACTTCGTGAAGGGATTTTTGGGTATTTAGTGTCATTATGTCCGTGGTACTCAATTTCAATTATTTAAACTTATAATGGCTGTAGTTCCCAACTTGATGAGGGAATATTACCGTATTTAACCCATTATGACTTTGATACTCAACTTTACGAGGGTATACGAGCATTATTAAAGCCATTATGGCCGTGGTACTCAACTTCATGAGAGAATATTGGCGTACTTACTAGTGAGGGATATTAGCGGATTCAGCGTCATCATGGTTGTAGTTCCCAATTTCACGAGGGGACATTGTCGAATTTAGCCCAATAATATATCTTTGGTACTCAAATTCATGAGAGGATATTAGCCTATTTATTGTCATTGTGGACGTGGTACTCAATTCGTAAGGGGATATTAGTGTATTTCTGGCCATTATAGCTTTGGTAATAAAATTCATCAAGGGATATGAGCATTTTTAGAGCCATTATGTCAGTGGTAATCAACTTAGTAAGGTCACATTAGCGTATTTCTCATCGATATGACTTTGGTTCTCAACTTCACGAGAGAATGCATGCATTTTTAGAACCATTGTGAACATGGTATTCAATTTCATGATTGGATATTAACGTATTTAGAGTCATTATGGTTTTAGTTCCCAACTTCATTAGCGAACATTAGCATATTTAGCACAATATGATCGTGGTAGTCAACTGCATATTAAGGTATTTATGGCCAATATGGTCGTGGTTTTTTACTTAATAAGGGTATATTATCGTATATCTGGCCATCATTGTTTTTGATATTGAGCATTTTTAGAGCCTTTATTGCCGTGATACTTAACTTCATGCGGGTATATTAGCGTATTTAGAGTCATTAAGCACGTGGTACTCTAATGTATGAGGGGATATTAGCCTATTAAGGCCCATTATTGCCGTGGATCTCAACTTCGTAATGGGATAAAAAGGTATTTCTGGCCATTATGACTTTGGTACTCGAATTCATGAAGGCATATGAGCATTGACTGTGGTACTGAACTCCATGAGGGAATATTAGCGTATTAAGAGTGATTGTGTTCGTGGTACTGAACTTCATGAGGTGATATAAGCGTACCTAGGCCTATATTAGCCGTGGGCGTGGTACTACACTTTTTCACAGGATATTAGCGTATTCAAAGTCATTATGGTCGTGGTACTCAACTTCGTAAGGGGATTTTGGCGTATTTCTGGCCATTATAGCTTTGGTACTCAAATTCATGAGAGAAGCCATTATGGCCTGGGCACCCAACTTTAAGAGGGGATATTAGCGCATTATATGGTCGTGGTACTCAAATGTATTTAGGCCCATTATAGCCATGGTACTCAACTTCATAAGGGGGCATTAACGTATTTCTGGCTATTATGGCTTTGGTACTCAACTTCATGAGAGGATATGTGCATTTTTAGAACCATTATGGCAGTGGTACTCAACTATATGAGGTGATACTGGTGTATTCAGAGTAAAT
>OZ023151.1:3189866-3217561 GCA_963675895.2 Styela plicata
TAAATGGTTTGAAAATTCATGTCCGCCTATTGGGTACTATGTTTGAAGAGATTTCATTCGATAGATGGGACGATGCTGATACAAAATCTACAGTAAATTTTCGATTTCCATATCATTAAATTCATTAAATTGTTATTGTCCGTGACATGGCATCAACAATAATTTTTGCAATATCTTGGAAAATATATTCAATAAATGCACAACTCATAGCAACATAAGCGAATCACTGACCTTTCGCCCCTCTCCCTTCAATGTTTTCTACTAGTACAATCGTTTTGAATTTTATCCGAGTAGGTAGATTCCACATCATGGACTCGAACGAAGCAACAAGAATAAGCATGCAAGAAAAACTTTATAGAAAGAGGCGTAAACGAGGTTGGAGTGGGTCTTTTAAAAGTAAAAAACTCAAAGCGAATTCAATATGAAATCAGCTTAATGGGGAACATTTTGGTCATAGCTTTGATTGTTTTCCTGAATTGCATGATGTGGAAAAACCCAATCAGGAATATTATTTTGTCAAGTATGAGTCACAGATGGTCCGCGTCTCGGCGGCGCGGTGCACCAATGACTCAAACTTGACAAATCTTTTTTCCGGTCGGAGAAAAATCGCTTAACCTGCAGATTTAACCTGCAGTTGATCGATTTTGAGAACAAAAATATTAAGCCTGGTGAGCTGATGGTTTAAAATCAGATATTGGTTTTCTGAACGTATCTTTTAACAGCTCTAGCTTTTAACTACCATTAGTATGATTGGAGTGTCAGGATCTGTAGCCCTTGTTGTTATTTACCTGCGTTTATATGTGGTCGTTGGTACTAGCGAACAATGCTTAGATTGCCTGAAAAAAGTAGGAATCTCACCAGCCGGTAATCCAGGACCTGTTGGGCCTAAAGGTGCTCGTGGAAGACCGGGTCCTCCCAGCTTAACATGTGGATGCGCGGATTCAGCTTATCAGGATTTACGGAATGAAGTGGAAAATCTACAAAGCGAGCTGTCAGGTAACAGACAAAGTAACTGGAAGTGAATTTAAGTCTATAGGTCTTCCGATAAATCTGTCAAGGCAGATGTTTTTTCTATCCACGTTGATGCGCATCTTTAGAAAACAGAATTCAGAAATAGAAAAACTCTGCCAAAGCAATACTACTATTGGTTACTATAAGGTCTCAAAACAAAAGTAAATGTTTGAAATATGTTTTGTTATGTATCGCTGATGGGTCGCTGATGCCATCTGTGACTCATGCTTGAGAAAATATAATTTTTAATTGGGGTACAACGCTCAGTCGGGGTCAGATTGTAACACATGGTTTGCAAAAGTAATTTTCTTGACAAAATAGTTCAATCTCATTAGTATGCTGGAATATGCTCCAGTCTGCAGTAATCCTAAATGCTACGTTTCATATTCACATTGCTTGAGAAGTGCGTTTGCCCTAATCAGTTATGAGTCGTAGTCACAGAAATATATCTTCATTAGCAAAGTTTTCAAATGTATATTTCCCCCTTTTCGTGTATCCGAATGCGCCACTGCATGGAAATATTTGTCGGATTTACTATTTCCCTGATATATTTCCTGCTTGTCGCAAGAGGCGACTAAAAGGAGACAAAGAAGTCGTAGCCTACAATCACCCGGTAGAAAATTCCATTCGTTGTACCTAGGACTGGGCAATTCGATTCGATTATTCGAAACACAGATTATTCGAAGCAATCGTGGTTCGACCATAGGAACATAAACCTCGACTGTATTTTGACGTTAAAGTGAAAATTGTCGCTCTTGGACCGGAGTGTAATTGAAAATGCGTCGCTTTTAAGTCTGTTTAAATTATTATTAGTTTATAACGGTGAAATTCTTTATTATCCCGAAGTAGACAATAATAGTAATAGTAGAAATAGGATATTTGGTATTTTTATGGAATCAGCGATTCGATCCGATTTGACAAAAAATTATCCGAATCAGATTCGAATTCCAAATGATTTTGCCCAGCCCTAATTGTAGCCAAATATATCGGTTTAGTTTTGTTTGCGATATTTTGAGCCTGGAGTACAGTTGCTGGTACTACACTTTAGTAGTAGCTCTTTGCCTATAAGAGGCCAGTAGTTGAATTTTTCAGACGCTGGTTTCGGCCTTTGTTAGAGCGAATCTCAATGAAAAAAATTCTGATGACTTTTTTTAAAATTTTACTAGTGCTCAAGAAATACGCCAAACTTGGATTTGTCACTTGGAATAATGCAAGCAACGGACTGATGTATATACTACATGAAGTTCCCTTAACTTACATCGAAGCAAAAGAAAAATGTGTATCAGACGGTGCAAGGCTAGCTTCAACCGGAATCCGGGAACTAGAAATAAGAAAGTGAGTACATGGTTTTTGAAAAGTTGAGTATTGGTCATCGTTAGTAAACAGGAATGATATCACATGTGTAGGGCTATTTTATATAAAGATTAATTTCAATTTCAGGTAATCGATTTTAGTGAAAACAACAATTGTCTGTACTCAAACTAACCCCCTTCAATTTAATTTATAAAATTCTCCATATTTTTTTTCAAATAGAGTTCTTTTTAGGCAAGACCGGAAGCAGCACTCAAAAGTTATCATAAAAACTTCTACTTAACGGAAAGAACTAAATAAAATGTTGAAACAGAAACTGAATTGAGCGGCGTCTGCCATGCGCAACTTTATACCTTACCACAATATTCGAATCACAATTCTAAATCCCGCAAAAATATTTAACGATTTTGTCAACTTCGGGGTAATGAACGGGTCGCGAAATCTCTCATAACAATCTGACGTGCAAGATATACGGGCATCCAAAAATGTCCATCTTTGGAACATGGGCAAAATGCGTTCGTTAGGTATAAATGCGTATATTGAGGCTGCAATTTTATGATGGTGGATACAAATAGGACTCGTTTATGATATCATTATTAACAAAAGTCAATGAAAGGGCAAATCTGTAAAATAACTTGCGAGCGTTTTTTTTGCGTTCTTGGTACTTGAAAATAAGGTGTGCGTGTTGAAATTTTTTTGAAACTCTCTTGACAATTAAAGATATTAGTAATTGTAACTAAGTAACGCATTGACGACAAAAACAATATTCTTCTATTTCAGAGAACTTCTCGGAGGTATATCTGGCTCTATAAACGCATTGTGGATCGGATTGGACGAACTGGATCGTGAGGGAAGATGGATGTGGTCTGATGGCGTTCATGACAGTATACGTCGACCTCATTCCCTTTGGCGTAGTGGAGAACCAAACAATCTTCGAGGAGTTGAACATTGTGCCCAAATGTATATTCTACATCACTCTACCGGGGAAGTGTCTGTGAACGATGTACAATGTAATGAGGTCAAAACAAAATATATATGCGAACGTGATCAACCTGATGTATAGCAATTTTGCATTGTATTAAAGGGTATTAAACAACGTGTTTAGCTAATAAAAGGTTACCTGAAATCGTATATACTGGCATGGTTATTGTAAGAATAAAATACTGAACATTAACAATAAAAATAATGTATTCAGCAGATTAAACGTTATTGAAACTGTTTTTTCCGAATTCTATCACTGAGTTTCAATTAATAAAGCTTTATGGGGTGGAAATTGCCGAAACTATTTTGTTGTAGAAGTTTTATGAATTTAATGTTTAACCAGTTTGTCGATCAGACAAAAACAGAATATACGAGGTAAAAGTCGTGTGAGTGGAAAAATACAGGCATCATTTCCTCATTTTCGCGTTGGACAAGAGAAACTAAGGGATCGCGCCAACCAAAGCGCGGTTCATTTGTGTTTTCCCTCAACGATATTGTTTGATATGCATGCGGATGTTGGAAGTATTCCGATTATTAGAATAGTGTTGAGATCGATAAAATAACGATTAGTTAGTTACTGCCTCACTCCATTTTTCTTCCAAAGCATACGATTGTGAACGATTTTACTAGCGAATGATATTCATTTATTTGCGCACCAAAAACGCATTGAAGGAACCAAGCCAATTCGTCATATCTCGGACAGCAAACTTTTAGATTTAGATTCGTAAAATTAAGTCATTAAACAGTTTTGTTTGTGGCATACAGTGACTTAAGTGGTGCGATCATCCCTATAACAGATTTCTTTTTAATTTTGGAACAAAATGAGTCTTGTTATCAAGCTGAGTCTTGTTATCACCCCTATTGTGTTGTTTGGATTGATTTGCATATCTACAACACACGCTGACATTCGACTAGGATCATGTAGACTCTCTTGTGATCAAAATGAGAATTTTCGTATGTCGAATCCCAGACCTGTCGGGCCACCGGGAAAATCTGGTATGCCTGGAAGTAAGGGTGAAAGAGGAATTCCTGGCCTGCCAGGATTAGTTGGCAAACCTGGACCGCCATGCCGTTGCTCAGAAATCGAGGATTTGTCAAGCAGAATAGAATCTTTGAAATCCGACTTGACAAGTAAGTCGAACTTTCTACACCCCAAATCGCAGAAATACGTTTGTGCTCGGGGAAGTCGCACAAAGATTTTACCTGTTTTGAATATATTTTTGTTAAAATTTCGAAATCTAGTTTCTCCCAATTTTGCCGCTAGTGATTATATGGTGATTGCTGGACAATTCGCCGGTGCACGGTGGTTCACGTAACCGATGGTTAGGCCTGTCTTCACCAACCACGTCCATGGGCTAGAATAAACTGTAAACGGTTAGCAAAAACCCCATTCCCGCTGCACGAGAGGTCATGGTTCGCCATATGATTCAGTCGTATTGTTGACTTCGCTCTCTCTCAGGATAGAAATTAATCACATCCCTTATACCTATCAGTTCGAGGATGAAGTTTTTGCCAAACCTTTTAATGACTTTTCCAATATATGGGCCTGGCTGATGGAAGAAGCCGTAAGCAAAGTGTGAGGTATGCAGCAATTATCTCACATATTACCGCGAATATTAGAATCGAAGTGGCCAATTTGTTAGGAAGCACCATTTTATCATATTGATGAAGTTACATCTGCTTGATGTTTCTATCGCATTTCTTGTTGCTAGAATGGAAAGAATTCATCTTGGCAGCAAGCTGGACGAAAACAAGCAACGGCTATTACTATCGACTGTTTAAAACATCTAAAAGCTATGAGAATGCAAAAGCAGGATGCGAATCACTCAATGCCAGACTTGCTTCAACTGGAATAAGAAACGAAACTGTATTCAGGTAAGGTCGACTGTACCTCCCATTAAGAAGGGTATATTCATTTGAACACGGGTCTTGCTTTAGTGTCGGTTTTGAATGTACAATGTTCCTTACCTTATATAACAAACGATTTTAACTATTTTTAACGGTGAAGTTGCAAAAACTTCATAATCATACCCAAATTCGGTGAGAGGAAACATTCGAAATCAATTTTTATGTGACAAAAAATCCCAAAAATCCACACGGAAGAAAAAAGAGTGATAAAACTGGGAAGAAAGTTTAAAAATGTACAAGGCATGCGTAAGTAAATTCTAAATTTGCGTCGTTGCATTGTGCGAGTTATAATGATGATAATAGGTCACTTAAATTCACTTGACCTTGGAAACGCAGCACAGGTAGAATCCTATTCTAGTACAGTGCTGAGTGATGCATTATGTATGTACAGTTAGGGCGATTGCCAACAAATACAGGACTTATACGATGTATACGAATTTACAAATGGAAACACTATCTACGATTCATTTATAAATATAACATATTTAGTTTCTGGTTTACATATGTGCAAAATGGACTAATGCAAATTTGCGGATATATAAAATGTATTAAAGATTCAAGTCAAATTCAAGAGGTTTGTTCAATTTATATATATCTCCCAACACTTTATATCATATTTCTATATCTGTCAAATCAATTGTTGCGCTTTGGCGTATGAATAAATTTAACACAAATCCAAGGCAGCAGTTTAGTGTCTGATTTTTAAATATGACATATATTATTGCTGATTTATAAGTCGATGTTGCTGATTTATAAGCTGCATTTCGGCGGATATATAAATGTGACACGATTTCGAATTGTTTTTCTCACAATGATATTACTGACAAAAGGGACTGAAAATCAGGCTGATTTATATATATCTTTGTCAAATTGATTTGAGACACATGTCGTCCCACACCTGTGCCTTGATCGTAGGCAAGAATGTGAAGTAACAAAATCAGTTGACTCCAAATCCCCAAAACAGCAAAATTATACAGTTTTATTACTTAAATCATAAAAGGTTTAGTCTGAGCGTTGTGTATTTAAAATTTATTTTTTTTATTATTTATTTTGAGCGACGGTACTGCTGAACAGATCGCATGGTTACTTCACATTCTTTGTCTCCATCTAGAGAACTTCAACATGGATTTTTAAATTCAATTTCTGCATGTTGGATTGGCTTGGAAGACATTGGTACAGAGGGTCGTTTCGAGTGGTCAGACGGTGTTGAGGATTCCTCGATTCAGCATTCGCTCTGGTACCCCGGGGAACCAAACGATCACAAAGGTGCGGAAGATTGTGTTATCGTGTTCAGTGATGAATGGGATGTGGGTGCTTAACGACGTACCATGCAGTTCAACATACTTCTATTTGTGTGAAAAGATGTAGCTCACTACCTTTTCATTACCCAATCACAAATATTTTTCTGTTAAGTATGCATATCAGATGGACCGCGTCTGATCGACGCGATCCATCAGTGACACATACTTGAACTCCTCATACTGTTTTTTGCTTAGAAAGCAATTTTTTTTGTTTTCCAGCTTATATAGCTCTATATATATTCTACCAACATCGAAATCGTCAATGATTTTTTAAAGTTGTTGTTATCATCCCGGTGCATTGTACATCCTACTTGTGCTGACGTACCAAATGACCCAATCTTTGCCATAACACTAGTAGCGAATGGCCAGCAGTCGTATTCGACCCATTTCGAAATATCTATATATTCATAAATTGCCCCCATTTTATTTGCTTACTTACTATATTGTCTAGAGTTTTAACTATTTAGAGATTTATATTTGGAATAAAAAATTTGCTTTGAAAAACACAACCTCTTTTTGAAATTGGGTATTTTTTTAAGAAACATAAAGGCGTTGAGATGCAGAAATTAAATATTATACATTATTACATACATTAGTCCCTCTGACACCCCTTCATATGAACAATTTGAGTGCAAAAGGTTTGAGTATCTCCTCTAATAGAGTTTCGCGAGTAGGTTGTGAATATCAAAGTCCTACTTCCCCATCTGCCGATTTCAGCAAGGGGAAGCACACAAAGAAGGTCTTTCACTTTCGAGTTATTAAAACAAAACCAGTGCAACCACCGTTCCGATGATAAGGAAGTATTTTGGAAGCATAAAATGCTGTGGTATTTTAAGAGAACCTAACTGCTGTTCTTGCCGATTGCTGCGATATCTCGGTAGTGGAGGTATTTTTACGGCGTCAGATTTAGCTCAATCATGTAGTGGGGGGTAATTTTTAGAACGTCAGATTTGGTTTATAGAATGATGATAGAGAACATATATTCGGGTTTTGCTGTGGATATACTGAAAGACTGTCCAGAGATCATTTGTGTCGAAAAATAAAACGAGATTTCTTTTACAAGTAATATTTGTAATAATAAGGCCAATGGGAATCGGATACATTTTGACGAAGTATATCTCTTTGATTTTGAAGCACACCTTATTATTTGGCCTGGAGCACTTTTGTCCATACTAGCGTATGTGCGGCATATTTCGCTTTAAAGAAACAGGTTCATCAATATCGAAAAGGCTCTGTTACCTCCATGGAATTAACCTTCCCAATCCGAAAAATATCTCATTCCTCTATCCATCCACGCACTGATGAGCAGCAAAATCTTCTCGGTGATTTCAAGCAATTTTTGTGTCTTCTCAGCAATAAAGTTCCCCAGAGATCTTGTCTGTGACTTCAAACGCCACACCAAAGATTTTTAATAAAATCGGCAACGTTTGCGTGAAACGCAATTTGAGCAAACAGCGCATACAAATATCAATATGAAAATGCGATTGATAATTCTGTGGTACGATATATATGGAGATCTATCAAAACAATTATAAAATACCCCAAATTTATTCTCTTGTTATGTATTATCATTAGAGCAAAATATCAAACTAGTCGCAAGTTACATTAATCCTAACCAAACAAACAAACAATATTTTTTATAGTCACTGATTTTGTAGTGGCTCACCCTGACCAAGGTCCTGTACTGGCGATCACCTACAGGCGGGCACGATCATTGTTGAAAGGATGTGATCTTCGCGCTTCGGCTGAGCCTCTCCAAGTTACTACACGAAGGGTTGAGTGGTGGGCATGGATCAACAAGACGGGCTCGAACCCGAGTTTTTCAACTTGCGATGCTAACATAATGACCAATATGCCCAACGTAATACCATTTGCATATGAAAATGTTTTCACTTCAGATAAAATAGTATAAAACCTTTTAAAAACTATCCCAAAATATCTTCAAAATTTGCAATACAATTTTATTAAACATAAGCATACATCACTTGAAATAACAGTCGGATAATTCAGATTCAATACCGTATATATTCTTGAGCACTGTACTGCAATATATATTCAGATTCCAAGCTACCGTAATTTAGTCACCGGTTTCAAAACAACCGCACGAAAAAATTCGAAATAATGCCAATGTATGTAGATTGTAGCCTATGTATGCATGCAACACATCCCCAAGTTCTAGAAAACAAAAAAATGCGCTCTACAGGGCACCTTCAGTTGTAACTCATGCTTGTCCTAGCCTCCAGCAACCTTATTCCTCAAGCGAAACAAAAGTGCCTCCTATTGAGTCATATATTCACAAGTAAGACTATCAGCATGCAAAAGCTGTGAACCTAATAGGCCTGTTATGCCTGTGTTTAGACATTGTACTAGTGTTAATTGTCTTAAGCTCAACATGCTTTGAATTACAAATGAAAATTTGTAAATAAACAAGAGAGTCGGAACACCACTAACGCCAGGGCGGACTTTTTAAAAATGCGGTACTCGATATCTACGAAAAATGTCGCTTTGAAAGATATGATTTTTATCTAAAAATTCAAAAATGCTTTGAGAACGCTCGAAGACTGAATATATTATAGCAGAATTGTTATCCGGGGAAATACTACTTATATTCTGTTTTTTGACGTTCGGTATGTATCACATGCCTTTCTGTAACTTGTAATATGCTCGAAACAACGTCGTGGAAAACGCTATTAGTTGCATTTTTCAGAGTATATTGTTTGAAATATATATAAATTTATCAATACATCCATAAAATGTAATAAATTTTTGATATTTATCAATTTACAATCTTGAAAACAGACGTGATTCATGAACTATCAAGTTTGGGGTGGTCTGCAATTCCTCAATGGATTTCACACCTGAAAGAAATATTTTCGTCAATATAAAAATATCGTAATCAAATGAAATTCTAGTGATGTAAATAAAAATATTATAATAGCCGGAATTTGGGTTATTTTGGCTTATATAGGGTTATATACTAAAATGTGTTCCAATCAGCCTAACGTACATTGGGTTAGCCGAATGAACTTTGGGCAAAGCAAAGCCAAGTCCTATCACAAATTTTATTTCGTCTAGCATGAGACACTGATGGGCCGCATCTCGGCGGCCTGATTTTTAGGAAAATTGAATCTATGACCCACAAATTGTTTTTATAGTATTCGATTCAAAAAACAACTCTGGTCGGGGAATTTTTTTTTATTCTTTCTGGTTCTTTCAAACAAACTTCACACTTTCCTAAAAGAGAGAGGCGTGGTAGTAACCCTGATTGCAAGATTATTATCTACTCCGCTACTCCGACACCCGAAAAAAATTGAACAAACTGGCAATATTTTATGATAAATCTCATGCTAGAAGAAGAAAACATCTCGCCGTGGAAAATGGGTCAAAACCAACAACACTGTCTTGAAATAGCAGTGTTGATGGTTTCGACGCTTTTTCGTTCCCCAAAGAAAATGACTTGGACGCCGTGGATACCCGAAGAAACATAAAATTCTGCATTTATGCATGGTACCTTGATTTCCATCCCTAAACAGTTTCAAACATGACACAAATTTAATGGACAATTCTTCTAGATGGATCATCAGTAAATAGATTACTAATCACGCTTACCCAATAATTGCATAGTTGTCACAAATTCATCTCTTAAAATCTCCAGAACTCGTTTTGCTCCCTTTTCGCCCTAAGTTTAATAAAGATATATACATTATGTGAACAAATTGCAACAGCAAAATCCATTGTACTACTCATTTAAATATATAATCTTGTTATAAATATATTATATCAACTTGAAATAAACGAGTGAGAGTTTGTCGCCTAGCTTTCATAACTATTTGATAAATACATCCCTCGGATAAAACGTCCGCTATTGATGCTTTTTCTGGTATATATCTGTGTTGCATTACATTGATTAAATGCTAACAAGACATCGGTTGCTCCACGACTTTCTTAACTCAAAATGTTGCAGTATTTATGATCACGTAAATAAGATACCCAACCCAAGGTGAAGTTTGGTTTTTAAGTTGCAACTAAGGCTTGGCAATTTCGAGTCATTTAGAATTAGAATTTGATTCAGATAATTTTTTCGAATCGAATCGAATCATTAATTCCATATAAATGACAGATATCTCATTTTATCATTACAGTTTATCTCCATTATAATGATCAAGAAATTTGTAGTAACGAAATACTAATATTGCAATAAACAGACTTGAAGGCAATGTATTTTCAATTCTCATTTCATGTTCAAGAATGAAATATTCATTTTTTAATGACGAAATATATTTAAATTTAGTAGCTATAATTAAAAATTTCACATGATCTCGCAGATTTGTGTTCTCATTACTGTTACAATTAGTTCGAATGATTTGTGCTCGAAACTATTGGAATCACCGAATCGTATTGTCTAACTCTTGTTGCAACGCTTCCTATTTGTTACTAACTAAAAATATGTACGGAATGAAATATTTCTCCTACCCCGCAAGCAAGCCCCCATAGTATAGGTCGTCCGATGAAAACAGCTTTTGCGCCAAGAGCAATTGCTTTTGCAATGTCAGTTCCTTTACGAATCCCTCCATCCAAATAAACATCACATCTACCGTTCACTGCTTTTATTACTTCAGGAAGTGAATCAATCTGGAAAGCAGGTCACTGAGAGGTAATATTAGCAGGTCACATCAACAAAATTTTCTTTAAAAAAAAATCAGTTTTGTGATTAGAGATTATTTTTAGGATTTCATTTCCTTGCAAAAAACGATTCTGTTTGGTGTTTTTTTCCTTTAACATAAGCAATAACAGCGACAGAGTCTCGGAACATGCGGATGAGGTTTCAATACAGTCAGTACTTCGGAAAAACTTTCAAGTGCAAGAGAAATCATACACACCACTGCCTACAAATTTTAGAAGTATATTGAATAAGCAAATTCCTATGTCAATGTTGGTATTATATAGAATGACTTTTACTAGAGTTATTTAATAATCTGTCTTCAACTTCAGTTTATAATAAATTTTGATTCCTGGATTTTAGTTACTCGTGCATTATCTTCTCGTAAACTACATTTGGCAGTATTTTAAAGTGAGAATGCAACATTATTTCAACAATGTATCAAGTCTTTAGAAAAACTAGTACAAACCGTCGAAAATGAACCATCCAGTTGTCTTCCGCCATGATTTGAAACTATGATTCCATCAACATTATGTTCGATCGCTTCTAACGCCATTTCCTCTGTAATCAAAACATCATGCTAAGGTTTCTATCGCAACCATTGAATTAGCTAGACCAACCGCAGCTAAGGCCACAAGAACATTGTGGCTGAAATACAGTAATTTTATCATTCATTTGCGGCAACTGCATGTCTACAAAGTTCGAAACCGCCTTGTTGGTGAGATTCTGCCAAACGTGAGCTGCTGATGGAAAGCACCGCCGAGGTGAGGTCCATCAACAGCCCATATTAGACAGGAATTTTGTCAACAAGTCGGCTTCGAACCCATAATTGGACAAAACGTAGATTTTTTAGTTTCATTCCAGTATTACCATAAACGATTAACGGCAAGTAACCGTGGATTTGCAGAATTTTTTTAAAATTTATACAAAAGAACTTTGGCTGACAGTTGTAAATCAAACAACATATCTCATAATTATAATTGGCAAAGGCATATAAAAAATAGTTAATTTTCAAAAATAAGAGAAGAAACGCACGAACATTTGGAAATAACACAATAGAGACAATACTAGGTATAATTCCTTTTTTTCTTAAGCAATCAATATCATTCCACGATTCCGCTCTGTCTATAAAACTAAAACACATGTTAACTATCGCACAAAATTTGAAAATACAACCATACCAGTCAAAATTCCTTTAACGACGATAGGCAACTTAGTTTTTCTTCTCAAAGATTCAATATCCTCCCACGATTCAGCTCCGTCCATAAAACCATAACACATGTTAACTATTTCTTCTTGTGTGGCTTCTGGCTTCAACTTCTTGATGGACTCGTAAACATTCTTTTGTCTTGATTAAAGAACAAAATCTAGGGTTGGTAACCTTATGTCACCAGTGAAACGGATATGTCACAACCCATGCGTATTGCTATGTCACCAGGGAGTTAATTAAAGGAAGAATTTAGTAATGGAGTGACAGCAAGGGTTGTCATTTTAAAATTCATTTGTTCTCGAGTCGAATCTAGAGTCAAAACATTTCGAATCGAATTGCCAAAATCTGATTTTATTATGAGTCGCAATATGTCAAAAGTCAATTTATTTCCGCCAAAAACAAAACGCTCCGAGAAAAGGCCGAGAGCAGCGCCTCAAAAGAGCTAAGTGACTGAAAAGCTACTACGACAATACAAAGGGCCAGCAACTGCACTTTAAGCGGAAAGCATCCTACACAACTCAGCCATAATGGCAAAATGCAGTGAGTGGTATCTGCCCTGGATGATGATAAAACCATCTTTGTATAAAACGCTAACCCGTCAAAAATATTTTGTGCTCACAGGTTTTTGTTGAGCTTGAGAGACCGATGAATGGAGCCGACGAGGTGCGATTTGCCTATGTTTCAAATTTCTGATTGGGTATCTAGATGACACGGTCCATCGGTGGCTCATACCGGTAGACTTTCTTATTTGATGTTAAACTTTGAAAAAAAGGTAAAATAAAATTGATGAATGCTTTGCTCGTAACATTTATCGAATTGAATACAGAGCCACAGAGATGCGTATTTGAATCATCTGATTCGGAAATGTAATCCGAATTGATTCGAATCTAAAAACGACATCCCTAGTGAGAGCGAAGGACAAAAAAATGGGGGGGGGGGGGGGAGAACATATCGAAGGTGTGTCAACTTACTGTGGTTCGACCTTTGACTTGAAACTCTCTCCATCATCTGTTCTGTGTATCCTTCGTCCAAATACTGTTTGATCGAGTGTAATAACAAAACCTCGATATCCATTCATTTCAGCACGTTTCACGTAATCGTCCATTATGATTCGATTCTGAAATAAATAGTCAACGTTCTTGTACTGACAATAAAATAAAATAACATAAAGAAATTACAACATTCAACAAACCGGTATTATTTGCATATGACACCATCGGATTCCACTCGGAGACGCTGCTGAAACCTCTTCCATACTACAGTTACTAAATAGACTTTGTACCATACCAGTTCCAAGTGATGCTGCAGCTAAAACAAAGACAGAAAATAACTGTGCGAAGTTATGAACCAGTGACAGTGTATTTAGAAACCTTGAAAAGGGATAGACCAAAATGTCAACATTTCAATTTATACTTACAGTCGTCGAAATATTGTAAATGATTATTTTTGCACTTAAATAGTTTAATCTGCGAAAAGTAGGAGGAGAGGGACATGAACTATTAATTGCAATTATTGATTAATTCCAGTTCGTGCCATGGCCTAATGGTCGTCGGATCGTTAATCCATGCTCACCACTCAACCCAGGGTTTAATAACTTGGGCGGTTTAAGCCGAACCGGAAAAATCATATCTTTCCAACAACTCTGACCTTGCCCGTTGTCATTATGTGTACAAATATTTACCATAAGTCTCTCGAGCATCGAGTGCTGTAGTAACACATTGGTTCAGTTGCCTTTTAGTAGTATCTTTTCTGACAAGGTCAGGGTTATTTTGTCGAAAATTTTAATATCAGCACATTTTTATTAGCCTTGTGCATGAGTATACACATATATATATGCATATATTATATATATATATACTTGAGTTAATTTTTAATCTACCCATTTATGTTTAAATCAGAGTAAGGCTTGGAAATATCAAATTTCAAGTGATTTGATTTGATATTCGAAATAAAACTATATGTATCTGAGACCTACATTACTTCAAAATCATGTGCAGATAACAAATGGTTAGCACCAGTTCATTCCAGATTCTTTGTGATAATTCTCAGAGCGAACTTCCATAATAAAATCAAAATCGATGTGCAACTGCATGGAAAACATGAGACATGAAATTTAAAAAAAAAATGCATTCGCTCACGTTTTGGAACAATTTGGCTGTAAATATTTGCAAAGTTATAGAAACAAAACATTTCCAATAAAAAAATATTGCGTCCGATGCTTTGGAGTCACTGAAGGATTGCGCCGAAGAGGAGCGGTTAGAATTTCTGATTCTGTTCGGAACGTGCGGATCTACTGACCTAAATGATTAGGATTTGATCTTTATCTCATTGTCACGTTTGACAAATGTTATATTTATATGTTTTTTACCTTTTGCAGTGGCTATTTCGGCTTCCGGGCAGGCCAAGACATGATGTGCTGTTGGTGCAATGCATATTGGGAATGGAATATCTGATCCAAGTACTTTCGTGAAGCAATCGACTTCCACGACGTTCCGTAAATATCTGGGCCGAAATCGCCACCTAAAAAAACATCAGCCTGAAATTGTATCCGATAATACAAAAAAGTTACAATGTATTGTTAATGAATTTATACATTCTAAAAACTTCAAAGATAAATAAATGAAAAGGTTGCTGGATAATCGTGAAAAGTCAGGCAAATTTGGCCAAATCAATTCCAAATTCAGTATACAATTGCCATATTGAAATTGATAATATTCACAGCTTGTTTAGATGTAATTTGGTAGATGCAAAATATCTCAATAAAATGCTTTAAGTGACCTTTTTACCCTCAGTGACGCATGTGTCACTTTAAATGTGGGAGGAAAAATTGTTCCAAATATTCGTTTTTTTTTTAATTCTTGTGTTTGATCTTAAAAACAGTCAAATAAATAAAAGCAGTACTTTTAGCGTTTTATTTTCAGGTATTGTGTTCTCTGGAGCGAAAAAGCAATTTTAGAACATCCAGAAAGGCCCAGATTTATTTGATAATAATGTAGAAATTCGGTCGAATTTGACCACAATCAGTGAATCATCACGTTAAAAATGAAACTTCTAAATAAATATATCCGGTTTTTGCTCTCGGAACGATTCACTATTGTAGCCATCACCAAACGAATTGATCAGCCCTGATCGCGACAGATGTTTTGGTTGGTCCGTGATCGTTTATAATAAAAGGACTATATTAAGAAACGCAATTCACAAGATATCAATTAAGAATGAGGTACACGATTATACCACGATAGTAGACACATTCTCGATTTTCAGACTGTTGATTTTATCGATAAGCTGTTATACTGTAAAACTTTAAACCGTTGATTTATATATGGTCTCACGATTCAGCAGGCGTCGTTATACAACCATCCGTTCGGGTATGATTTCATGCGCGGGAGCTAGCTGTAAAAACAATTTAATGACATTTGCCGCACGTTCCAGCCTTTCACTTCTCAGGGTTTTGGGCGAGACGACTTGATCACGGGCATTCTGATGGCATTCAAAAACATTCCATGATCTCCCCAAATTCGTATACTATGGTAAAGTATGAAAGCAGCGCTTGCAAAAGTTCATCTGGTTATGCGGACACCAATTATTTAACTCCCTAATTTAATAAATATCACTGCTGTCATATAGAAATAACTAATGTCGATACCCTTACCCTTACCAGGCTTTTTTCTTCTTTGGATCGACTTTGATGTGAATGATCATATTATTTTACCTTTTATAAGCTTCGCAGTTTTCTCTCACGGTTTGTTCACCCACGGCTCCACCTTCATAAAACGCCCAAGCATACGGAAGCATTCTCTTCTTTGCATATTTTTTGAAATCCTCAATAAACAGTAAGCTGGGACCCATATTTTTTATTAACTTTTTCACAATATAGTAAATCAATATCAATTTTTCCGTCGACTGAATTTTATCACAATCCTGAGTATTATGTGGTTGATTCAAAGACAAGAACTCTAGAGAAATGATATTCTTGGATAATTTTGTCAAACTTGATCCGAGGAAGAACTGTTTAGGAGAGGTATTAATTTATGACAACAGGACATTTTTAGTAATATATAATGCAGTTTTTGTACTACTGAATTTCCTGTAGCAGATCGTGTAACCGCTGACAAACCTAATAAAGGCTATCTGTATGACTAACTACAGAAAATTGCTCAGTTTTAGCCTATCTGGTGAAAACCGTCTTAAATATTGCCATCAAAGATTGTGGGAACACGCTGAACCGTGCCTTTTCAGGATCTGACAGCAAACTTGAGTCAGATGGGTAACTTCAATTAGACAGCTTTTCTATCCTAAAACAACCATTCAATAGTACATGAACAGTTTCATCAATTTTGAAAACGTTGGAGTTTTGTATTAGTTCTATGGAATTCGCCTTCCTATTTCCGAAAAACAGTCTCATTCATCTATCCATCCACGCACTGATAAGCAGCAAAATCTACCCAGAGATTTTAAGCAATTTTTGTCTCTTCTCAGCAATAAAGTTTCCCCAGCGATCTTGTCTGAGACTTCAGACGCTACACCAAAGATTATTAATAAAATCGGCCAAGTTTGCTTGAAACATTATTTGACCAAACAGCGCACAAGAAGATCAATATAAAAATCTGATTGATAATTATGACAGAGCGTGTGGTACGATATGTATTGAAATCTATCAAAACAATTATAAAATACCCCAAATTTATTATATTGTTACGTATTATCACAGCATCAAAATATCAAACTAGCCTCAAGTTACACCAATCCTAACCAAACAAACAAACTATATTTCTTCTATTCACTGTTTTTAGAGTGGCTCACCCTGACCAAGGTCCAGTACTAGCGGTCACTTATAGGCGGACAGGATCATTGTTGAAAGGATATGATCTTCGGGCCAGATTGTCCGCGGCGCGATCCATCGGTGACTCATACTTAACACACTTAATCACACTTAACAAAACGTGTTTGCACTAAATGTTTCTGACTGAGAATTGATATTTTGTTTTGACAAACTATATAATACGCCTGGTTTTTGTCATACTCTGTATGTCCTTTCTGATATATTGTCTTGCCTGATTTTTTGGGAAATTGAATCTATGAATTCACAAATTCTTTTTAGAGTATTCGATTCAAAAACAAATCTGGTCGTGAAATTTATTTTAATTTTTCTGGTCTTTCAAACAAATTTCACACATTCCTGAAAGAGATAGGCGTGGTAGTAACCTTGACTGCAAGATTACCACCTACTCCGCTACTCCGACACCCGAAGAAAATTGAACTAACTGACAATATTTTATGATAAATCTCTTGCTAGAAAAAGATAACATCTCGCTGTAGAAATGGGTTAAAACTAGCAACACTGCTATGAAATAGTAGTGTTGATGGTTTCGACGCTTTTTCGTTGCCCAAAGGAAATGACTTAGACGCCTTGGACATCCGAAGAAAAAAAAAATTCTGCATTTATGCATGACACCATGATTTCCATCGCTAAATACACCAACAGTTTCAAACATATCACAAATTTAATTGACAATTCTTGTAGATGGATCATCATTAAATTCATTTCTAATCATGCTTACCCAATAATTGCATAGTTGTCACAAATTCATCTCTTAAAATCTCCAGAACTCGTTTTGCTCCCTTTTCGCCCCAAGTTCAATAAAGATATATACATTATGTGAACAAATTGCAACAGCAAAACCCATTTTACTCCTTATTTAAATATATAATCTTGTTATAAATATATTTATATAAACTTGAAATAAACATTACATTGATTAAGTGCTAAGAAGACATCGGTTGATCCACGACTTTCTTAACTCAAAATGTTGCAGTATTTATGATCACGTAAATAAGATACCCAACCCAAGGTGAAGTTAGGTTATTAAGTTGCAACTAAGGCTTGGCAAATTTTGAGGTATTTGGAAATCGAATTTGATTCAGATAATTCTTTCGAATCGAATCGAATCATTAATTCCATATAAATGACAGATAGCCCATTTTATCATTACAGTTTATCTCCATTATAATGATCAAGAAATTTGTAGTAACGAATTACTAATATTGGAATAAACAGACTTGAAGGCAATGTATTTTCAATTCACATTTCATGTCCAAGAATGGAAATTCTAATTTTTTAATGAGACAATATATTTAAATTTAGTAGCTATAATTAAAAATTTCACATGATCTAGCAGATTTGTGTTCTCATTACTGTTCACGATTAGTTCGAATAATTTGTGCTTCGAAATTATTGGAATCACCGAATCCTAATATCTAACTCTAGTAGCAACGCTTCCTATTTATTACTAACTAAAAATATGTACGGAATGAAATATTTTCCCTACACCGTAGTATAGGTCGCCCGATGAAAACAGCTTTTGCGACAAGAGAAATTGCTTTTGCAATGTCAGTTCCTTTACGAATCCCTCCATCCAAATAAACATCACATCTACCGTTCACTGCTTTTATTACTTCAGGAAGTGAATCAATCTGGAAAGCAGGTCACTGAGAGGTAATATTAGCAAGTCACATCAACAAAATTTTCTTTAAAAAAATCTGTTTTGTGATTAGAGTTTATTTTTAGGATTTCATTTCCTTGCAAAAAACTATTCTGTTTGGTGTTTTTTCCTTTAACATAAGCAATAACAGCGACAGAGCCTCGGAACATGCGGACGAGGTTTCAAGACAGTCAGTACTTCGGAAAAACTTTCAAGTGCAAGAGAAATCATACGCAACACTGCCTACAAATTTTAAAAGTAGATTGAATAAGCAAATTCCTATGTCAATGTTGGTATTATATAGAATGACTTTTACTAGACTTATTAAATAATCTGTCTTCAACTTCAGTTTATAATAAATTTTGATTCCTGGATTTTAGTTACTCGTGCATTATCTTCTCGTAAACTAAATTTGGCAGTATTTTAAAGTGAGAATGCAACATTATTTCAACAATGTATCAAGTATTTAGAAAAACTAGTACAAACCGCCGAAAATGTACCATCCAGTTGTCTTCCGCCATGATTTGAAACTATGAATCCATCAACATTATGTTCGATTGCTTCTAACGCCATTTCCTCTGTAATCGAAGCATTATGCTAAGGGTTCTATCGCAACCATTGAGTTAGCTAGACCAACCGCAGCTTAGGCCACAAGAGCATTGTGGCTGAAATACAGTAATTTTATCATTCATTTGCGGCAACCGCATGTTTACAAAGTTCGAAACTGCCTTGTTGGTGAGATTTCTGCCAAATGTGAGCTGTTGATGGAAAGCACCGCCGAGGTGAGGTCCATCAACAGCCCATATTGGACAGAAATTTTGTCAACAAGGCGCCTTCGAACCCATAATTGGCTAAAACGTAGATTTTTTAGTTTCATTCCAGTACTACCATAAACGATTAACGGCAAGTAACCGTGGTTTTACAGAATTTTTTGTAAATTTCATACAAAAGAACTTTGGCTGACAGTTGTAAATCAAACAACATTTATCGAGAGCATAAATATAATTGGCACAGGCATATAAAAATAGTTAATTTTCAAAAATAAGAGACGAAACGCACGAACATTTGGAAATAACACAATAGAGACAATACTGTTTTTCCTCAAACAATCAATATCATTCCACGATTCAGCTCTGTCTATAAAACTAAAACACATGTTAACTATCGCACAAAGTTTGAAAATACAACCATAACAGTCAAAATTCTTTTAATGACGATAGGCAACTTAGTTTTTCTTCTCAAAGATTCAATATCCTCCCACGATTCAGCTCCGTCCATAAAACCGAAACACATGTTAGCTATTTTTTCATGTGTGGCTTCTGGCTTCAACTTCTTGATGGACTCATAAACATTCTTTTGTCTTGAGGTATTAAAATAAAAATATTTCTTGGGTGAAATCGATAGGGTTGGTAACCTTATGTCACCAGTGAAACGGATATGTCACAACCCATGCGTATTGCTATGTCACCAGGGAATTAATTAAAGGAAGAATTTAGTATGCGAGTGACAGCAAGGGTTGTCATTTTAAGATTTATTTGTTTTTGAGTCGAATCTAGAGTCAAAACATTTCGAATCGAATTGCCAATCGCAATATGTCAAAAGTCAATGTATTTCCGCCAAAAACAAAACGCTCCGAGAAAAGGCCGAGAGCAGCGCCTAAAAAGAGCTAAGTGACTGAAAAGCTACTACAACAATACAAAGGACCAGAAACTGCATTCTAAGCGGAAAGCATCCTACACAACTCAGCCATAATGGCAAAATGCAGTGAGTGGTATCTGCCCTGGATGATGATAAGACCATCTACTTAGTATAAAACGCTAACCTTTAAAAAATATTTTGTTCTCAAAGGTTTTTGTTGAGCTTGAGAGACCGATGAAGCGAACCGACGAGGTGCGGTCTGCCTATGTTTCAAATTTCTGATTGGGTATCGACCGTGTCATCTGGACGCGGTCCATCAGTAGCTCATCCGATAAAATTTCTAATTTGATGTTAAACTTTTGAAAAAAAGGTAAAATAAAATTTGATGAATGCTTTGCTCGTAACATTTGTCGAATTGAATACAGAGCCACAGAGATGCGTATTTGAATCATCTGAGTCGGAAATGTAATCCGAATTGATTCGAATCTAAAAGCGACATCCCTAGAGAGAGCGAAGAACAAAAAATCGGAGCGGGAGAACATATCTAAAGTGTGTCAACTTACTGCGGTTTGACCTTTGAGTTGAAACTCTCTCCATCATCTGTTCTGTGTATCCTTCGTCCAAATACTGTTTGATCGAGTGTGATAACAAAACCTCGATATCCATTCATTTCAGCACGTTTCAAGTAATCGTCCATTATGATTTGATTTTGAAATAAATAGTCAACGTTCTTGTACTGAAAATAAATTAAAATAACATAAAGAAATTAAAACATTTAACAAACCGGTTTTATTTGCATATGACACCACCCGATTCCACTCGGGAGACGCTGCTGAAACCTCTTCCATACTACAGTTACTAAATAGACTTTGTACCATACCAGTTCCAAGTGATGCTGCAGCTAAAACAAAGACAGAAAATAACTGAACGATGTTAGAAACCAGTGACGTATTTAGAAACCTTGAAAAGGGATGGACCAAAATTTTAACAATTCAATTTATACTTACAGGCGTCGAAATATTGTAAATGATTATTTTTTGATTTCCTATAAATTTTATAGCACTTAATTAGTTTAATTTGCGAGAAGTAGGAGGAGGGGGAAATCAAATATTAATTGCAATTATTGATTAATTCCAGTAACTGGTCATGTGGGTGCGATGGTCTAATGGTCGTCGGATCGTTAATCCATGCTCACCACTCAACCCAGGGTTTAATAACTTGGGTGGTTTAAGCCGAACCGGAAAGATCATATTTTTCCAACAACTCTGACCCTGGCCGTTGTCATTATGTGTACAAATATTTACCATAAGTCTCTCGAGCATGGATTGCTGTAGTAACACATTGGTTCAGTTGCCTTTTAGTAGTATCTTTTCTGACAAGGTCAGAGTTATTCTGCCGAAAGTTTTGATATCAGCACATTTCTAATAGCGCTGTGCATGAGTATCACACATTTAGAGTAAAATGCATTTCCATCAATGAATTGTAACAAAATTGACTGAATTTTTAATCTACCCATTTATTTTTAAATCAGAGTAAGGCTTGGAAATATCAAATTTAAAATGATTTGATTCGATATTCGAAATAAAACTATATGTATCTGAGACCTACATTACTTCAAAATCATGTACAGATAACAAATGGTTAGCACTAGTTCATTCCAGATTATTTGCGATAATTCTCAGTGCGAGCTTCCATAATAAAATCGATATCGATATGCAACTGCATGGAAAATATAAGACATGAAATTTAAAAAAAAAATGCATTCGCTTACATTTTGGAATAATTTGGCTGTAAGTATTTGCAAGTTATAGAAACAAAACATTTCCAGTCAAAAAATATTGCCTTGCCGCAGAGGAGCGGTTAATCTATGGCTTGTGCTAGATGAAATAAAAATTTCTCATTGTGTCAGGAACGTGCGGATCTTCTGACCTAAATGATTAGGATTCGATCTTTATCTCATTGTCACGTTTGACAAATGTTATATTTATATGTTTTTTACCTTTTGCAGTGGCTTTTTCAGCTTCCGGGCAAGCCAAGACATGATGTGCTGTTGGTGCAATACATATTGGGAATGGAATATCTGATCCAAGTACTTTCGTGGAGCAATCGACTTCCACGACGTTCCGTAAATATCTGGGCCGAAATCGCCACCTAAAAAGCACCACCCTGAAATTGTATCCGATAATACAAAAAAGTTACAATGTATTGTTAATGAATTTATACATTCTAAAAACTTCAAAGATAAATAAATGAAAAGGTTGCTGGATAATCGTGAAAAGTCAGGCAAATTTGGCCAAATCAATTCCAAATTCAGTATACAATATTGCCATATTGAAATAGATAATATTCACAGCTTGTTTAGATGTAATTTGGTAGATGCAAAATATCTCAATAAAATGCTTTAAGTGACCTTTTTACCCCCAGTGACGCATGTGTCACTTTAAATGTTGGAGGAAAAATTGTTCCAAATATTCGTTTTTTTTAATTCTTGTGTTTGATCTTAAAAACAGTCAAATAAATAAAAGCAGTACTTTTAGCGTTTTATTTACAGGTATTGTGTTCTCTGGAGCGAAAAAGCAATTTTAGAACATCCAAAAAGGCCCAGATTTATTTGATAATAATGTAGAAATTCGGTTGAATTTGACCAAAATCAGTGAATCATCACGTTAAAAATGAAACTTCTAAATCAATATATCCGGTTTTTGCTCCTAGGAACGATTCACTATTGTAGCCATCACCAAACGAATTGATCAGCCCTAGTCGCGACCCAGGTGTTTTGGTTGGTCCGTGATCGTTTATAATAAAAGGATTATATTAAGAAACGCAATTCACAAAATATCAATTAAGAATGAGATACACGATTATACCACGATAGTAGACACATTTTCGATTTTCAGACTGTTGATTTTATAGATAAGCTGTTATACTGTAAAACATTTAACCGTTGATTTAATATATGGTCTCGCGATTCAGCAGGCGTCGTTATACAACCATCCGTTCGGGTATGATTTCATGCGCGGGAGCTAGCTGTAAAAACAATTTAATGACATTTGCCGCACGTTCCAGCCTTTCACTTCTCAGGGTTTTGGTCGAGACGACTTGATCACGGGCATTCTGATGGCATTCAAAAGCATTCCTCGAATTTGTAAACTATGGTAAAGTATGAAAGCAGTGCTTGCAAAAGTTTATCTGGTTATGCGGACACCAATTATTCAATTCCCTAATTTAATAAATACTACTACTGTCATATAGAAATAACTATTGTCCATACCCTTACCCGTTCCAGGCTTTTTTCTCCTTTGGATCGACTTTGGTGTGAATGATCATATTATTTTACCTTTTATAAGCTTCGCAGTTTTCTCTCACGGTTTGTTCACCCACGGCTCCACCTTCATAAAACGCCCAAGCATACGGAGGCATTCTCTTCTTTGCATATTCTTTGAAATCCTCAAGAAACAGTAAGCTGGGATCCATATTTTTTATTAACTTCTTCACAATATATTAAATCAATAATAATTTTTCCGTCGACTGAATTTTTGCACAATCCTGAGTATTAAGTGATTGATTCAAAGACAAGATCTCTAGAGAAATGATATTCTCGAATAATTTTGTCAAGCGTGATCCGAGAAAGAACGGTTTAGAAGAGGCATTAATTTATGACAACAGGATATTTTTAGTAATATATAATGCAGTTTTTGTACTACTGAATTTCCTGTAGAAGATCGTGTAACCGCTGACAAACCTAATAAAGGCTATCTGTATGACTAACTACAGAAAATTGCTCAGTTTTTTCTAGTGAAAGCCGTATTAAATTATTGCAATCAAAGATTGTGGGAACACGCTGGACCGTACCTTTTCAGGATCTGACAGCAAACTTGAGTCAGATGGGTAACTTCAATTAGACAGCTTTTCTATCCCAGAACAATCATTCATTAGCACATGGACGGTTTCATCAAGTTTGAAAACGTTGTAGTTTTGTATTGGTTCTATGGAATTAACCTTCCCAATTCCAAAAAACAGTCTCATTCCTCTATCCAGCCACGCACTGATAAGAGCAAAATCTACCCGGTGATTTCAAGCAATTTTGTCTCTTCTCGGCAATAAAGTTTCCTCAGCGATCTCGTCTGTGACTTCAAACGCTACACCAAAGTTTATTAATAAAATCGGCAACGTTTGCGTGAAACGCTATTTGAGCAAACAGCGCATACGAAGATCAATATGAAAATGCGATTGATAATTATGACAGAGCGTGTGATACGATATGTGTTGAAATCTATCAAAACAATTATAAAATATCACGCATAAAAATATCTAACTAGCCTCAAGTTACACCAATCCTAACCAAACAAACAAACAATATTTCTTATATTCACTGTTTTTAGAATGGCTGACCCTGACCAAAGTTCAGTACTGGCGGCCACTTATAGGCGGGCAGGATCATTGTTGGAAGGATATAATCTTCGGGCTTCGGCTGAGCCTCTCCAAGTTACTACACCCAGGGTGGGCATGGATCAACAAGACGGGCTTTAACCCGAGTTTTTCAACCTACGATGCTAAAGTAATGACCACTATGCCCAACGTAACACCAATAGCATATCAAAATGTTTTCACTTCAGATAAAATAGTATAAAACCTTTTAAGAACTATCCCAAAATATCTTCAAAATTTGCAATACAATTTTATTAAACATAAGCATACATCACTTAAAATAACAGTCGGATGATTCAGATTCAATACCGTAAATATTCTTGAACACTGTACTGCAATATATATTCAGATTCCAAGCTACCGTAATTTAGTCACCGGTTTCAAAACGACCGCACGAAAAAATTCGAAATAATGCCAACGTATGTAGATTGTAGCCTATGTATGCATGCAACACATCCCCAAGTTCTAGAAAACAAACAAATGCGCTCTACAGGACACCTTTAGTTGTAACTCATGCTTGTCCTAACCTCCAGCAATCTTATTCCTCAAGCGAAACAAATGCGCCTCCTATTGAGTCATATATTCACAAGTAAGACTATCAGAATGCAAAAGCTGTCAACCTAATAGGCCTGTTATGCATGTGTTTAGAAATTGTACTAGTGTTAAGATCAAGTGTCTTAAACTCAGCATGCTTTGAATTCCAAATGAAAATTTGTAAATTACCAAGAGAGTCGGAACACCACTAACGCCGGGTCGGACTTTTTAAAAAGGCGGTACTCGGAAAAGCTGTAATTTCGACCTTTTTTTAACTATATGGACGGCGCATGATTAGGACTATAATTGGCCGTGAAAAAGTTTTATGTGACTGAATTAATTTCAAAATCATATTTTCTGCTAAGTCCGACCGCAAAAAATCATAAATTATACCCAATATGTATCAATTCACAACCAGCGCAAACAGCTTCCAGAGGTGACAATAGTCGCTAACGCGCTTTCTACGCGAAACACATCAATGACATCGACACATTATAAAAGGAGATACCGGTAGTCCGTTAAAACAACAAAAGAAATTACAAATTTAGTGAGAAGTAACAAAGTTAGTAATAACATATTTTATATCTACGAAAAATGTCGCTATGAAAGATGTGGTTGTTATCTAAAAATTCAAAAATGCCTTGAGAACGGTCGAAAACTGAATATATTATAGCAAAATTATATGTAGTCATGGAATGGTGAATTGTGAGTTAGATACAGTTATCCGGTGAAATACTGCTCATATTTTGTTTTTTTACGTTCGGTATGTATTACATGCCTTTCTGTAACTTGTAATACGCTCAAAACAACCTCGTGGAAAACGCTATTAGTTGCATTTTTCCGAGTATATTATTTGAAATATATATAAATTTCATCAATACATCCCTAAAATATAATTATTTTTTGATATTTATCAATTTACAATCTTGAAAACAGATGTGATTCATGAACTATCAAGTTTGGGGTGGTCTGCAATTCCTCGATCGATTTCACACCTGAAAGAAATATTTTCGTCAATATAAAAATATCGTAATCAAATGAAATTCTGGTGATGTAAATAAAAATATTATAATAGCCGGAATTTGGGTTATTTTGGCTTATATAGGGTTATATACTAAAATGTATTCCAATTTTTTCAAATTGGCTTAACGGACGTTGGGTTAGCCGAATGAACATTGAGTAAACCAAAGCCAAGTCTTTTCACAAATTTTATTTCGTCTAGAATGAGACACTGATGGGCGCGGCTCCGCAGTGCGATCCATCAGTGACTCACACTTAAAAAAACGTGTTTGTACTAAATGTTTCTGACTGAAAATTAATATTTTGTTTTCGCAAATTATATAATACGCCTGGTTTTTGCCATATTCTAAATATGTCCATTGTGATATATTGTCTCGCCTGATTTCTTGGGAAATTGAATCTATGAATCCACAAATTGTGTTTATAGTATTCGATTAAAAAAAACAAACCGGGTGGCGGAATATTTTTTTTTAATTTTTTTGGTTCTTTAAAAACAAACTTCACACATTCCTGAAAACTGAAATGCGATGCAAGTATTTATCTACTACAGTTGTGTGTTAAATGAGTATCAAAATTGCAAACCAGCAGCTGTTCTCTTCCTTCTATTTTTTTTTTTTATTTTTTATTTAAATTCACTCTGAGCAAGGCCTGAAGCAGTGCCTAAAAGGAACCAACTAACGGCCACTTAATAACAAAAAGAAACCACAGGATATAGTACCAGCAACTGCACTCTAAGTGAAAAACATTACAACGGAATTGGACCACTATGGTAAAGCGCAGTAAGTGGCATCTGACCCAGGTGATGGTAAAACCATCTACCACTTCCTGAAGTAATAGTGATTTTGTAAATATTCTGCAATGTTGTTGTGACCTGTTCATGCCTTCTATAATTTTGCAATTGGGAACATGCAATTGGGAAATGGAAAGATGAGCTTAACTTTTTCTTTATTTCGGGCAGACTATGTTTGGGAGTAGATCATTGTTGTATTGTAGTTTTTTGTTGCATAGGGCCATTGGTAACACTCAAATGATATTCTCAAAATTCCCTTTCTTAGAAAAAGGCTTTGGATATTGGATATCGACAAAAACTGGTTAGATTTTCTATTTTTTTTCAATATTCATTTATTTCTTTTAATATTTAAATCACGTAAAACGATATTCCGCATTTTTGTTGATGAAAGAGGCGTGGTAGTGACCCTGACTGGCAGAAT
>OZ023151.1:3217661-3238961 GCA_963675895.2 Styela plicata
CCTGAAATTAGTTTCTTCATCTCAGGACTGCGTCGAATCAATACCAAAGCCCATCTATGCACTTTTTCCGATCTATCCAATGATATATGCATGGGCCATGCATGCGACAGACAAGGTATGGTGTTTATAGATTAGATTTGGGTTTGTCCAACTCGGGACCTAGTCAAATCAGTATCAAAGCCTATCTTAACACTCTTTTTGATCTGCCCAATGATTCATGTATGGGCCATGCATGAGACAGACAAAGTTTGAGTTTATATTTCATTCATTCATCTTCGGACTGTGTCAGATCAGTATGAAAGCCCATCTTTATACTCTTTTTGATCTACCAAATGATATATGTATGGGCCATACATGACGCTGACATATTAAAATTAAAGAAGAATTTAATGTGGATGGATAAAGTTTAGAACAACTACCACCCATCGCCTTCAACAAACATTATTCTACGATTTTATGGGTAATCTAAACCCATGTACAGCCTATACATGATACTGACATGACTACAAATAACTATACTTGCACCATTTTTGTATCAGAAAAATCGAATGTCGAATCAATCTCAATATTCATGCTGACCCGTTTTACAACCACTTTAAGAAATCATACAATTTTTGAATAGGGTCCCAAGTTTTTTTTTTCAAAATCACTGAACATAATGCGTATAGTACAAAATATGATTTTATTCCAAATAGCAAAAATAAACGGATTTTGAGCTCTGTAATCACATCAACGCAGCAACCCGAAACCATTAGACTCAGCGCTCTACGTTCGTGCTCGAATTAATAGTCATAAAATAGCATATAAACCAAGGGCCGGTTACCGCGATTCGAAAGTGAAGCCAATCGTGCGTTTCTCTGCTGCTCAGCCCGCACCGCTGCTTCATATCACGGAGACGCTATGCGATCTGGCGTTTTGTCTGTCCTTTCGACTGAATATTGCTTGTGTCTTCGGTGGGAGTATGGATTGTTGATGTGAAATAGAAATAATGCGGCCCTAAAGAAGTAATACCATTAACCATACGATGGAAAACTGCTGAAATATAGCCTATAGAAATCAGCTATGCAGTATGTACCGGTATGTCCGTAGGCTATTACGGTACCTGTAACGTTACCTATTTGATCTGTTTATCAAACTTGATTAGCCCAGTTACGGTATTCAGTATTATTTATGCATGAAATATTTGATTACATGTTAAAACAATTCACTTCTACTATAAATCAGCAATCTTCGACTTATTACAATGAGTCCATTGCAATTTTATCGGGGTACCGCACGAATTGACCTTACATCTCTGTGCTGTTTTTAGATACAAATTGACCTACCAAATACATACTGGTACATATTGAATGGCAATCGTGGTACAGCAACTTATTGTGACTTTAATTACCCTATTCAGTGTGGTATTTTGAATATCCCCTCATGAAATTTTGTACTGGTAACTTACAGGTACCGCCTATAGGGTCTATTGAAGTTTAACTAAAAAATTAATAAAATATTCCTGAATGTGATCAAAATTAAATTGAGCAGAAATTGTCATACGATGATAAAAACATATAGCATTGCCTCTCGGGTTGGGACGTGTTGACCGGTTAAGTTAGCTCAAATGGTAGAGCTTGGGAGTACGCTTCAGAGTTCCGCAACTAGGTCAATGCATAGGAAAAATGAGAAATATGTTAAACTAAAAAACTTCACCCCTGATATCTGCGCGAGAGGTCGTGGTTCGACGTTTGGTCAAGCCGTATTGTCTTTCTTCTCCTGCAGGATAAAAAGGATGGGAAATGTTTATGATCATCGGAAATGTGGTACTGCACTTTATTAGACCCCGCGTACTGTACCTTAGTACCGGTACCTATATGTGAATATCGTAAGAAATTTCCATATGTGGGGTTGTCATCCAAACCGGGAGCCAGCCCTAATCAAAAATTTGGTAATGAAGTTTAAATGTATCACTGATGGTCTATGAATCATGGATGAGAAGTGGGCCATCTGTGGCACATGCTTGAAAAATTCAAATTTTATTTTAACTGACTGGCAGCATTGGTTCCCCTTGGTTTAGGTTAAGAATATTCGGATTTCAATTTTGATGATATTCAGGAACATATAGAAAAAACTCCGTACTAGACCAAGCATTTTATATTTCTTGTCACGTTTTCTTCCAGTCACTTCTCTCTGTTTAATCAATCAACTGTGATTGCCAAATATGTGAATCCCATCATAAATTTTGAATAAATTAAAGAAAAATTTATACATTCTTTAATAATGTTCAGAAAAACGAAACTGAACGCCATGAAACTCTCTATTTCGAAAAACTTCCTGCAAAAAAATTACCTCTACATCAACTGTCCATTCATATGATCAGTAAATTGATGGGCAAAACTTCCACCCCTAACTACGAACTTGTATCTGCACGAAAGGTTGCGCTTTGACATCAGGTTAAGTCGTATTTTGTGCTTTCTTTCCTGCAGGATAAAAATGAAATCTCATCTCTAAAAATGCTTCGAAATTTTTTGCTAAGTTTACACAATTTTTGGGACCTGCTATTTCACCCACTCAGTACAGAAATTGATCCACCTTTTATTCAGAATTGTTTATTTCAGCAAAACAACTATTGAAACATTTGGAAAGGAAAGAAGGCTGCTCGTTTATACAATCAGTATATTCTAGAAGTTTATGATGGCAGAATATCTCATCCTTTCATCTCTGAGTAAAAAAGTACGAGTTTATTATATTATAACCATGGAAAGGTGCGAGATACAGAGTTAGACCGATATATCGCGCCGATATCAAATATCAGTCATCTTCAATCAATATATCGGCCAAAGCATTCAAATAACAACAAGTTATAAAAGTGTTATTTTTTGTGATGCAACAGCCCTTTTTTCTAATTAACCTAACTATTAACTAACCATATATACCCTCTCAACACATTTAAGTAATTGAATAAAATTCATTGTTTTATTTTAAAATAATAGGGAAATCAGATTAAGTATCGGTGGCAACATGTGTCTGAAATATCGAGATCAGTCTCAAAAAAAGTGATATTGGGCGATTTAATTTTTACCGCACAAATTGGCTCCAATCCAAGGTTTAATTAATATTCTTCAAAAATAAGAAGAGAGTACGTTATACCCGTTTCAGCGAGTCTACAGATCTCCGATGCCAAAAAATATATAATTTCCTGTAAGCTCCTACCGAATCGATTTGCTGTGCCACCCACGCCTCAGCAGCATAGTCCATTATTTGTCCATGCTCATCAGGACAAATCAGATATTAGAATACATGAAAAAATTTGTTTTGGTATACTCAATTAAAAAAGGGGATTTTATAAAATATTTTAGTGACTGTAGGAAAATTGTCACTTTATGTATTCATAACTTCATGTTTACTCAAATAGATGTAACGAATTGAAATCAATGATTTTCATGGTCCATGCATAATTCTTTTAAATATTATTTTTAGATGTTGTGGATATTCTAATGTTAACTCTGATGAAAGCAGATGAGGAACGCAGAAACATGATGATTATGTCAATGAAATCATATAATAGGAAAAATGAATTACATTAATATGCTGTCATTACTATTTGAAGATAATAAACGACAGCATAGCTCACATTTTTGTTGTTGTTTGAAGTTTTTACATGGTGGGGCTGGGCGAAGCAACAATTTTGTTTAAGAATTGTTCGTTCATATCATTTAATTTACGCCATTCTTTAAAACTGCCATTCTTGGTCCTATAAAAAATCCATTTGCTGTGTTTTTCATTTCAAAGTTCAGAGGTACCAGGTATTGACTGAAGTGCTTGGTCTAGCATTTTGCAAATGCATCAAAAAATTTTCAAATTTGTTGCTCTGGTAGTCTAGTAGTAGCTTGAAATCCTTCGGACACCAGTGTTATTGCACTATCAGATATTTTGAGACAGGGACAAGTATGGATGAAATTAAACAAAGACTTTACTTGTGTAGGTACAAATTCTTATTCACATATAGATAGATAACTTATTTCAACCTCGTTATGATAATAGTATTGAATATATATATATATATTGTAGATTCACATTTAAAAAAAGATTAGGCAAGTGGACAAAACTTCAGATGTTTAGAAACGCACTAAGTACGTGGGTCCGCTAGCCCTGATATTATTTGATAAAAAAAAAACTAATCCACAATAATTGCATACACAGAACATTTCATCCAATTTCAAGCCTGGATAAAGGTGGTAGCCTAAATATTTCTTTGGACAATGAGAAATGAGCCTAGATAGCTTAATCCGTGAAAGCGTTTTCTCTCCCATGGGACAGAAAAGAAATTCTGTTATAACAGAACAAGCTCTCAAGTACCGGTAATGAATTCATCGCCAACGCTGTATAATGCAAGGTAGGGTTTACCTAACTTTAATGTTATACCGTATTGCTTTTCTGACAAATAAAGTTGTGGTGGAGTGTTAGGTCAGGCTACCGTAACGTATATTGACGACATAAGTAGACTTGTTGACCTGGTGGGCCTACGTTAGGCTATCGTCCATATAGCCTAACATATACCAACCCTTCATGTAAAAAGATATCTTTCTTGTTGTTATGAACTAATATCATAACACAAAAACATGGAATTATAACATGTTCTTGTACATACTGAGTGGTAATAATACGACATTCCGGTCATTTCAGTTTGCTACTATCAAACGCTCTTTTGAGCAGCTTCAAATACTCATTTCCCATCTCTATTTTTTCAAATTTACCACTCAATCACAGTATTATTCTTAAAATTATCAATTCAGTCAATAAAACAACTTGCCTTTATAAGTGGAGCCGAACAAAAACGCAAGAACAAAAAAGCAGCCTCAACTACACCGTTTCCAATGCTTCTCAAATGCACTCCGTGACGATCGGCGAGCTGAGTTGCAAATCGCATGAACGGCTTCACTTTCGAGACACACGAAATGCGAGAGAAGCTCCATCCAGTTTTCTTTTTACATCAGTGATTTAAACTGGCAAAACCGGCCAATTGCAATTTTCTGCATCATAAAAACAAATGTAAAAATCAAGTTTATGTGCAACATAACTTATTCAGTGGGTCTTAGAATGGCCCAACACACATAGAACGCTTTCAGCACTTCCTTGCAAAAAGTTATTTTGAATTTCAGAAACAATTGTTTGGTTGATTTTGACGGAAAATCTAGAATCCTTGACCAGGGAGACTTGGAAACTCAGGTAAATATATGTAATAAAAAGTTTTCAGCCATCCAGACATTCTCACTAAGATTTTAGATCACTAGACTTTGTAGCTTTGATGCTAGAGCCAAAAAGTGTATGACAACTAACATTCGCACAGACCACGTTACCATGGCGTCATTCAATCTGATTTTGACTATTACAGATTAGTCACTTTCAAATGATTATGTATGAAAAACAGAGCCTAAGTACGCAAAGTTCTTCCATTGACTCTTTGACTGTGATTTCACACATGATTCAAATTCCGAAAGCTTGTCCTGCAAAAGCCTTATGCATTTCATTGTCATCACTTTCAGTACTGCATTTTGATGGAAAATACAAGATCCCAGAACAAAGAGACTTGGAAACTTAGATTAAAAATATGAAACAAAGAGTTTCCATCCACACAGACCTTTTAACTAAAATTATAGACCTCGTAGCTTTGATGCTAGAGCCATCTATCATAATAATGAATAATAATAATCAACAACCAATTTCAGAAATCATGCATGGGCCACAGATGATGCCAACACAAAAGCGGGGTCCTAAAATTTTTGGTTATGGTCCCAAGTTTTTTTTAAGTCACTGAACTTGTCATACGTCCCAAGTACAGTACATAACATGATTCAAAACGATATTTTAATTTAAATAGCAAAAATAAAACGATTTAATGCTCTGTAATCAGATCAGCTCATGCTCCACTGAATATTCTTTGTTTGTGCACGAATTGATGGTATTAAAACAGCTTTCAAACTGACAAAACCGGTCAATTCGCAGCTCCCGTACCGATAACAAAGATATGAATTAAGAATCTGTGCAGCAGACCACTGGACCTTGTGCTTTGATGCTAGAGCCAGAAACTGTCTGGCAATGATCTCTCACGCACCATGTGGCCATGACGTCATTCAATGTGATTTTGACAGACAGTCCATTAGGCCACATTTAAGTGATTATATCTGAAAAACAGAGCCTTAAATGCGAAAAGTACGCGGCATAAGTTCTTCATTTAATCGTTGACTATAATTTCACACATGGTTCACATTCCGGAAGCTTGTCCTGCAAAAGCCTTATGCATTTCATTATCATCACTTTCAGTACTGCATTTTGATGGAAAATCAAAGGTCCCGGAACAAAGAGACTTGAAAGTCTAGATTAAAAATATGAAATAAAGAGTTTCCATCCACACAGACCTTTTAACTGTGATTTTAGATCTCTAGATCTTGTGGCTTTGATGCTAGAGCCATCTATCATAATAATGAATAATAATATTAATAATAAAAAACGTAGAATTTCAATAAGACTTTCGCTGAAGCGAAAGCCATAACAATAAATATATGTGAGGCCCATGCATGGGGCAGATAAGATACGGAGTCTTAAAATTATATTTGAATTATTCATCAAAGGGTTGTGCCAAATCATCAGTAAAGCCCGCTTTTACACTCTTTTTTGTCTATTCAATGATATATAGATGTACCATGCATGGGACAGACAGGGTATTGTGTTTTGAAATTATATTTGGTTCAATTAACTCGGGACTGTGTCGAATCAACACCAAAGCCCATATTTGCATTTTTTATCTATCCAATGATATATGTATGGGCCATGCATGTGGCAGACAAGGCAAGGTGTTTAAATATTATATTTTCAGTTAGTCATCCAAGCACTATGTCAAGTCAGTATATAAACCTATCCTTACACTCTTTTGTATCCATTCAATGACATATGTATGGACCATGCATGAAACAGACAAGCATTGGTGTCTTGAGAATATTTTTGGTTTATTCATCTCCGGACTATGTCAAATCAGTTTGAAAGTCCATCTTCACACTGTTTTAGATCCACCCAATGTTATATGTATGCGCCATACCAGGATGCAGACATAATTAAATTATAGAAAAAATTTAGGTGGACGGATCAAGTATAGAATAACTACTACCCATAGCCTTTAACAAACATCTTTCTATGTTTTTAAGGGTATTCGGAACTTATGTACGGGCCACACTTGATACTGATATGACTACGAATAACTATACTTAAACCATTTTTGTATCAGAAAAGTCGAATCAATCTTAAAGTTTATCCTGACCCGTTTTACAACCAATTTTAGAAATCATGCATGGGCCACACATGGTGCCAACATAAAGGTGGGACCCTAAAATTTTTGGATATGGTCCCAAGTTTTTTTTTAAGTCACTGAATTTGTCATACGTCCCAAGTACAGTACATAACATGATATGAAACGATATTTTATTTCAAATAGCAAAAGTAACACGATTTAATGCTCTGTAATCAGATCAGCTCTTGATCCACTGAATATTCTTTGTTTGTGCACGAATTGATAGTATTGAAATAGCTTTCAGACTGACAAAACTGGTCAATTCGCAGCTCCTGTACCGTAAAAACAAAGGTATGAATTAAGAATCTGTGCAGCAGATCACTAGACCTTGTAGGTTTGATGCTACAGCCAGAAAGTGTCCGGCAATGATCTCTCACGCACCATGTGGCCATGACGTCATTCAATGTGATTTTGACAGACAGACCATTAGGCCACTTTTAAGTGAGTATATCTGAAAAGCAGAGCCTTAAATGCGAAAAGTACGCGGCATAAGTTCTTCATTTAATTTTTGACTATGATTTCACACATGATTCACATTGCAAAAGCCTTATGCATTTCATCACCATCACTTTTCAGTACTGCATTTTTATGGAAAATCAAAGGTCGCGGAACAAAGAGACTTGAAAGTCTGGATTAAAAAACATAGAGTATATATGAAACATAGAGTTTCCATCAACACAGACCTTTTAACTGTGATTTTAGATCTTCAGATCTGACAGCTTCCATGCTAGAGCCATTTATCATAATATTGAATATTAATAATAAACAAACGTACAAGGGGTCCTAAAATTTTTGGATCCGGTCCCAAGTTTTTTTAATGTCACTGAACTTAGTCATACGTTCTAAGTAAAGTACATAACATGATACAAAACGATATTTTATTTCAAATAGCAAAAATAAAACGGATTCGAGATCTGTAATCACATCAGCTCACGCTCCACTGAATATTCTTTGTTTGTGCACAAATTGATAGTATCAAAATAGCTTTCAAACTGACAAAACTGACCAATTTGCAGCTCTTGTACCGTAAAAACAAATGTATAAATCAAGAATTTGTGCAGCAAAACTTCTTCACTGGGTCTTAGACTTTGACCCAACACACAAAGAACGCTTTCAAACCTTCCTTGCAAAAAGCTATTATGAATTCCAGGAAAAAATTTTTGGTTGAATTTTGACAGGAAATCTAGAATCCTTGAACAGGGATACTTGTAAATATAGGTAAAAAATATGGAATAAAAAGTTTTCAGTCATGCAGATATTTTTATTAAGATTTCAGATCACTAGATCTTGTAGCTTTTGTGCTAGATCCCAAAAGTATATGGCAACGGCACTCGCACAAACCACGTGACCACGACGTCATTCAACGTGATGTTTGGTTGAATTTTGACAGAAAATCTAGAATCCTTAAACTGGGAGACTTGGAAACTTAGGTAAAAATATGTAATAAAAAGTTTTCAGTCATACAGACCATTTCACTAAGATTTTAGAGCACTAGACCTTGCAGCTTTGATGCTAGAGCCAAAACGTATCTGGCAACTATCACTCACACACCACGTGGCCAAGACGTCAATCAATGTGATTTTGACAAACAGTCTATTAGGCCAGGGTTTCCCAAAGTGGGGTCCGCTAAGACTGCACAGGAGTCCTTGACCATATGACAAAATGGAGAAAACATGCTTGACATTGTATGGTGCCGTACGTCCATTGTCGCAGATGAATGCCGCTGTGATTCGTTACTAAAATAAGTTTTTTCAATCTTAAATAGTTATAATGAATTAGCACGTCTTGGCAGTTACTCTATCTTAAAAATTGTATTCGGCGTCTGTGACGCAACAATCAATCGTGTCAGGAATATTTGCATATTACCGGTTAGCTACCTGTAAGTTTATGTAGTCCGAGCATTAAAATAGATAACCCAATAGGTGATCAGGTTACGAAGTTTTATTTTTGTACGAATTGGCCTTAGGCCTAGCTTGATAAGCGGCTAAAGCTATAGCCTGTTGCAAAAGGTTGTGCAGAAGTAAATTTGTCAAACGTGTTCCGGTAGTCAGCTGCAGTGCCACCTCTGCGATTTTTCTAATATCCAGACTGACGTGGATATTTTTTGCAAATATGAAGACAAAATACCGGTCCAGACTTCTCATAGACTCTGAATTGCGAGTTTGCTTGCCAATTCCTAGAATTGACAAGTTGTGCAGTAAGAAGCAACCCCATCCATCTCATTGATGTTGTCATTTCGATTCTTAAACAGGATTCAGTGTTACTTACTTTTAGTATTACTTATTTTCATTTGTATTAACCTTTATCGCTGGTTAGACGGAAAATTAATGCGACATAAGATTGGGGTACGCGAATCACTACATTGACATATAGGGGTCCATTGCCCAAATAGTTTGGGAAACCCTGTATTAGGCCACTTCAAAATGATTATATCTGAAAAACAGAGACTTAAGTACGAAAAGCTAGCATTCTAAAACATGTTAAATTCAACGCATCCGCCGTCTGTACTTTATGTCCAATTGATTAAATGGTTGATAGAATAAAAATTTATCTCACCCTAAGAACATTTGCATTGTGATTACGATATCTTTGTTTGGCTAATGGAGTCAGGAGAGATTTTGAAAAATGATTCTGGTTTTGCTCCAAGTGTTACGTTTGCGGAACGAAACAATAATATCATATTATCCACGGCATGTACAAAAAAGCTCATATTAATAAATATCCTATCACAAATATTCCGCCAATTATTGTTTTGAGAAAACAAAATGCCATGAAGGGTTGAGAAATGTGTGACATGGTAAATTTCATCTAAATGATCGAATTTTTGTAATGTCTGATGATATGCAGAAACAAACCTTTTAAGAATACAATGTTTTCATTTAAATGAAGGTTATCTTTCGATCACAAATGGAAGTATTGTACATGTAATTACTGATTGCTTTCTTCACACTTCTCCTCCCTATAATATAAAATTCAGCGCGTTATCATACACCATAAATAAAATAGAATCATTTAATATATAATAAAGTCATGTTCAACACATTGCTCTTCTTTTTAATAGAATTTGAATTTTTGTATTGAACTTTTAAAACCCCGTTACGCGACAAGAAATTCATTTATATTTTTTTTCGTTCCATCACATTAAACGTGGATTTTATTCTCCAAGGTAATTTAGCTCGAATGTAAGAAACTTTTCTCACCGGTAACAACAGAATGAATATTGTTCTCAATCGAACAATATTCTTGGGGAAAATTTCGAACCGGACTCAAACCCTATTAACATTAGAACCCAGACTGACTTTTATGAGGAAAGTTGAACGTTGAATGTAAGCTCTTCCAATGCCCACAAATTTTCAGAAAATGGTGAGATGTTGCTTACTTCTAGCTTTATATCACTGCAATATTCAAAGGCTTTTTTTACCTCATCACATTTCTCTAAATCTGTACTCTTTTTTCTGCAATGAAGGCAAATTTTTTCATAAAAATATGCCAACATTTTTGCGATAAATTCTATTTTGATTACAAATATTTTTTAAAATAGACTTTCCAAACCTATTCAACCTTTTAACAAAAGTACAACCTGGTTTTGAGGTTAAACTAGGTTAACTAGTAACATTTTACCTATATTTATGATAAGTTCGTTATACTTTACCTAGTTTGAAAAATCTAGATTGTCATCACTACTTGTGTAGCTGCTATAACTATGAGTAGCGCTTAAGCATACTGCGAGTTTCTCACAGGATGAGAATACAGAGAAATTAGACATGTTTAACTGTTGCTTACTTTCTTGCCCTTCTTACATGTTTGCTTACTCCCTTACTTTCCTTACTTGCTTATTCCCGAGCATTTTATAGATTGAGTCAACGAGCCAACAAGGTTTAAACGATTTTAATTTGAAGATTTTCTTCTGAATAAAACGAAAAGCTTTGCAGGCTGGAGAATACGCCTATCCCATTGACCTTAAGCCACGTGGACGAAAAGGTTGCCATCTTTCCGGGCTCAGAAAGTACACGTAGAATGTAGTCATTTTCTAAGGTATTCAAAAATTACCCATCCACTAATATTTTTCTTTTCATAAATATATTTGATAGAATTCAATTTTTTTTTTTTTTACTTTTACAACAGAAATTATTCATTGAAATCTAATCTCAGCATTTAAAAATGCTACTATGGGCAATTTTGCGCTTTTAACAGTTTATACCTTTTTTAATGCTTGCAATTTAAATACGTTTTTCAATATATATTTCTGTGCGAATCAGAATCGCATGGGAGGTTCATGGACGCAAATGAAACTGACGAGAAGAAAAATCTTCAGACCATCGTTGTAATGAGTTTTGTATCACAATAACGCAGAAAATATGTACTATACATATAAGAAAGAGAATAACTCTTGGGACCAAAATAAGATGTGTATTGTGACGTCATCAGTTCCGTAAAATTCGTCCTGACGCAAGCCTTTGTTGACACGTCCATGCGACAAGCACCAATAATAACTTTAATATCACATTCTCATATATTTCACATTAAAAATCAAATTTATGAACAAATCTTATTTCATATATTATGACGTAATAAAGGCGATCTTTATATATTTTACTTATTTCATTCCAGTCTGATTTAAATTTATTTTATAAATGTGGGACCTCCAATCGCATTTGTGTATTGTCCTCACAGTTTGTTCATCATCTAAAATGGATATTATTTCAACTCTATCGTCCACTGAAGAGAGAAGATTATTAGCTTACGCGTTTACGCTGGCTTTAACGGATCTTGAGTGGGACGAGAATGTGATTTCCGGGCGCATCGGTGTACGGAACCACGTTTATCAAAACCGTATTTTTGTAAGAATCACGTACAATTATTGGGAAAATTTTGTTGACTTCGAGGCAGTTTGGTTAGAAGGAGAATGGATCAATTGATCTTTTCTCATTTCGATTGACGTGGCCAGAAGGAAGTACTGACGCATTGTTTCAATCTGTGCTACACAGAACGGATTTACGGCGTGGGATAATAACCTAGGTAGAAATTATCATATACTCAGACTGCGAGATCCCACGCCGTTCTCATTTCCTCTACCATTTGATGAAACTGGAGATTCTGAGGAATATCCAAACCATTGTGCCGCAGTGTCTAGTAGTTTGCATACAGCGGTAGAATCTAAATCTTCAGACACCATACACATTCTTTCTAATTCTGTAGAGAAGGAAGAACATGACATGTCAAAAAACTCAACTAAAAGCGATGAACTCTTTGACGATGTATCGAAAAATTGTAATGATGATTCTCAATCAAACACAGGGGGAAATTTGTCAATGACTACGGAAAAAAACTGACGAAGCGAATGCGATAGGTCAAAAATCTTCGCTATTGGGTCTGAAAAAAATGGATGAATCAACACAAGAAAATTTATTTCGGAGTACAACTGAATTTCCAGAAGAGGAAAAATCTTCCAATTTTACCAAAAAAACTGACAAAGAAAATTGTTTTATGGAAGTCCGAAGCTTACTAATCGTCAAGAAGAATGCCATATTTGCCAATTCAAATGCCAACTCGAGAAATACTACCAAAGAAGATAAACCGACATTGACGCAGCAAAATAGGGAATTGAATGAATTACATCAGGCGACAACACTATTGAACGAAAATAATATTCCCAAGAAAATCGGAGGGAATGCAAAAATTATTGACAAGTCCCAAAAGGTTGTATCACAGCAGTCCAATAAATCTGGCCTCCAATCTCTAATGACATTAAGGAATGTTCCAAATACAACAAATTCCTCAAAACCAGAATGCGAGATGGAAATTAAACAATGTTGTTCAGTCAAAAAACAGCTTTGTATCAGAGAGAACAGTTTGTCAGCTCATTTACCTAGCAACATAGACGGGGAAAAAGAAATAAACCATCCATCAGGGGAAATGAAGAAGAAAAGGGGATTTTTTCGCAGAATTACAAATTTTTTTTAAAGAAAAGATTCAGAAAATCAAGGAAATGAATAATTTTAATGAATAGCAATTTATTTTTTGTGATTTTATTATAACGTTATTGGGTATATTTATTCATTGTACATGATTCAGTATTTCTGTTTGTATTAAGTTTTTCATTAATTTGGGAGGAAATGCGTGAAGACAATGATGAAAAAATAATTCTATCTGCAAAATTTTCACTTCCAATTTCATTCTTTGAAAAAATCGGAATCGGATTCTTTGAAAAAATCTTTCTTTCATGAAATCTTCCAGAGATTTTTTTTATGTGGGAACGAAACATCAGGAATCGGTTCTCCAAGAAATTTGCACAATTTTCCCCAACCTTCTTTGAGGTGTATACACGTATTCAATCCTCTGGTGCATTCTGGTAAGAAAAAATATCAAGTTATGTCTCGTCTCGTTTTATTACTTTTGAATAGTTTGAGGATTGGCAGAACCCACATTAGGTAATTTGTGAGTATAAATTTGCGTTTTGCTTTCTGTATTCATTATCTGCATCAGAATTAATATTTTGTAAAGCATGCGCCACAGATGAAACACGCCTTGGCGACGTGTTCCATGAGTGATCCATACTTAACAGGTCATGTTCTCGCGGACTTTTTCTCGCTGGGATATTGCTTACTATACGTTCGTTCAAACCACTTATATCTTTTGTCTTGATAGACACATTGTAACAAAAACGTATAAAAATCACCGATCTTTGACGGTAATATTACCTGATGATATTTGAATACAACTGTATATTAAACTTTTTGGTTAATCATGGGCTGTTGATGTAACGCATCGTCAAGGTGCGGTCTATCAAAACTCCATATTCGGCATAATTTTCATCAGTAACGCTGTTTAACACTTTGAAAATATGCAAGTACAGCAAATTTCCTGTGAATTTAATGTACTTTTATCACATCGCATCTGCACTCTCTTTGGTTGAGATTTGTTTAATTTCATTTTGTTCAAATATGGATTTCAAAAACTTTGTACAATTTTGATAAAGCACTTAACAATGATGTTATGGAAAAACGCATTGGCAAGTATAATCTCGAATCCATATTTCGGATTCGAGAAAAAAATAACTAAATGATAATCACTAATTTATCAGTAGCTAAAAACAATCTAAATTCAGCCATTTGCAAAAAAATATAACTTGCGTAATTCTCTGAAAAGATTTGACATCAATTTTAGAAAAAAAATGATAATAAATCATCTTATATATTGTGTCATGGCTGTTTTGAGATCAGTTGAATATTTTCTTTTGAATATATATATATATTCACTTGAATATTAGGTTGTAGTGTTATAGTACTAAATTATTAGAAAGAAAATACAACCATTTCCAAGCTGGCATTCCAAAACATGTTAAATTTGTATTTTAAAATAACAAAAATATTTTAATAATTCAACGCATCCATCGTGTGTACTTTATGTCCAATTGATTAGATCGTTGATAGAATAAAAATTTATCTCACTATAAGAACATTTGCATTGTTAGATTGCAGTCAGGAAAGATTTTAAAAAATGATTCTGGATTTACTCCAAGTGTTACGTGTGCTGAACGAAACAATAATATCATATTATCCATGGCATGTACAAAAAAAACTTATATCTATTAATACCCGGTCATAAATATTCCGTCAATTATTGTTTTGTCTGTTATGGGTCAATGACGAATCGCGCCGTTAAGACGCGGTACATCATTGACCTTTAACGGAGAAACGAAAATGTCTTGAAGGGCAGACTTCGACTTGAGAAATTTGCGACATGGTAAATTTTATCTAAATGTTCGAATGTATGCACAAACGAACATTTTGAGAATATAATGTTTTCATTGAAATAATGGTATTTTTCCAACCTCAAATGGCAGTATTGTACATGTAATTGCTAATTGCTTTCTTCAAACTTCTCCTCCCCATAATATACAACTCAGCGCGTTATCATACACGATATATGGAATATAATCAGTAAATATATAATAAAGTCACGTACAACAAATTGCTCTACTTTTTGAATTGAATTTTTGTATTGAGCTTTTAGAAAAAACTTCGTCTATTTCTCTTTTTCTTCCTTCCATCAAATGAAATGTTGATTTTATTCTCCACGGTAACTTTACTCGTGAATTGATCGGACGAATTTTTATCATTGGTAACAACATAATGAATATTGTTCTCCAATAATATTCTTGGAGAAAATTTCATGGCGAACTCAGACCACATAAACATTAGAATCCAGATTGACTTTTATGAGGGAAGTTGAACGTTGACTGCGAGTTCTTCTCCCACAAATTTGACTTTGAGAGCAAAATCTCTCATTTTAATGTTCGGTCGTGAATTGGTAATATCAAAATAGCTTTCAAACTGACAAAACTGGCCAATTTGCAGCTCCTGTATTGAGAAACAAATGTATAAATCAAGAATCTGTGCAGCAAAACTTCTTCACTGGGTCTTGAATTATGACCCAACACACACAGAAAGCTTTCCAAGCTTCCTTGCAAAAAGCTATTTCGAATTCCAGAAAAAATTTTTTGGTTAAATTTTGACAGAAAATCTAGAATCCTTGAACAGGGAGAAAATATGGAATAAAAAGTTTTCAATCGTACAGATATTTTTACTGTTTTAGATCACCAGATTTTAGATCACTAGACCTTGCAGCTTTGATGCTAAATCCCAAAAGTATATTTCAACGGCACTCGACAGACCACGTGATCACGACGTCATTCAATGTGATGTTTGGTTGAATTATGACAGAAAATCTAGAGTTCTTGAACCGAGAAACTTGGGTAAAAATATGAAATAAAATGTCTTCGGTCATACAGACCTCTTCACTAAGATTTTAGAGCACTAGACCTTGCAGCTTTGATGCTGGAGCCAAAGGGTATCTGGCAACTATCACTCACACACCACGTGGCCAAGACGTCAATAACTGGATCTTGTAGCCTTGATACTAGAGCCATCTATCATAATAATGAATATTAATTAAAATTCATCCTGGCCCGTTTTACAACCAATTTTAGAAATCATGCATGGGCCACACATCATGCCAACATAAAAGTGGGGTCCTAAAATTTTTGGATATGGTCCCAAGTTTTTTTTAAGTCACTGAGCTTGTCATACGTCCCATGCACAGTACATAACATGAATCAAAACGATATTTTATTTCAAATAGCAAAAATAAAATTATTTAATGCTCTGTAATCAGATCAGCTCATGCTCCACTGAATATTCTTTGTTTGTGCACGAATTGATAGTATTAAAATAACTTTCAAACTGACAAAACTGGCCAATTCGCAGCTCCTGTACTGTAAAAACAAAGGTATGAATCAAGAATCTGAGCAGCAGATCACTAGACCTTGCAGCTTTGATACTAGAGCCAGAAACTGTCTGGCAATGATCTCTCACGCACCATGTGGCCATGACGTCAGTACGCGGCATAAGTTCTTCATTTGAACTTTGACCATGATTTCACACATGATTCACATTTCGAAAGCTTGCCCTGCAAAAGCCTTATGCATTTCATTATCATCACTTTCAGTACTGCATTTTGATGGAAAATCAAAGATCCCGGAACGAAGAGACTTGAAAGTCTAGATTAAAAATATGAAACAAAGAGTTTCCAACCACTCAGACCTTATAACTGATAATTGTAGATCTCTAGATCTTGTAGCTTTGATGCTAGAGCCATCTATCATAATAATGAATAATAATAATAATAATAATAGTAAACGTAGAATTTCAATAAGACTTTCGCTGTAGCGAAAGCCTTAATAATAATAATAATAAAAAAACGTAGAATTTCAATAGAACTTGCGCTTGAGAGTGAAAGCCTCAAAATGATTTTGATGTCCTGTGTCAGTATAAATAATGCTCAAATATGAAAAGCCGAACGGTTCACCAACCTGGCTATATCCAAAATAGTGGATGTCGATAAATTCAGTAAAATGATACTAAATGTCAGTAAGAAACAGGCTAGCTTATTTTAATAGGACTAGGCCTCTATCAACTAATTAACGGTTCATCAACCTGCGGTTTTATCTTCCGAAATGACAACAAATTTCCCCAACAGAAAAGCCAAAAAAAATTCTCCAGTATGTTTCGAAGGAAATTATGTTAGACCTGTAGACTAACTCTAACCTATATAGGCCATACAATACTAGCGTAATTTCGCGAAACAGTGATTCATGGTAGACTACCCTACTCATCAGTCATAGGTTATAGACTAGCCTGCACATAACGTAGAATATCTTTGAAAGTATATGAAAATTTGAAAGTATTCCAAGATTCTGAGAATTGAGCTGACCAACCTCTTAAATCTAGCCACTGCGACTTTCACCGATCGCAATGACCTCACACCTTGTAATAACAACTTACAAAATGTTCATTCACCTGACACTAACTGACAAAGCTACGAGTTCCAGTGCAGTTTAGCACAGGCCATACGTGTCCGGAATTGGCTTAATAGTTTATTCGGCTACAATTAAAAACCGTCAACTGCGTCAGCAAGTCCCGACGTGCAGCGAACAAAACAGCGGCACGTGGAGTTAGCTTATATTCATGGCGGGATTTTCACAGATGAATGTAGCGTCACGCGACATTGAACCTTGCGGTGATTGACCGTTTTCTCGGAATTGCCAAAAGCAGTCCATGGTGCTTGATGAAAGTTATATTCACAATATTCTAGTGAAATATCATAAATTTGGCGTTGTTATTAATGTTTTAGTCCGGTGTAGACAAATAACCTACTTTGAATCAATTCAGAATTTTTTGCGTTGCTTCGCAGGAAAAGGTTACTAACCAGCATCCTCAGTTGATCAGCTTTTCTAAAATGCTAATTAGCTAATAACCGTGATATTTAGTTCATCGACATCGGCAGTATCGATAAACTAGATTTCATAATAAATAGCATTGGTGATTAAATAAACTATATAAGCAGGTTATGCTCAACTATCAAGGCAGTAAATTAGTGTACTAAAATTTTTTTCAAGAATAGTAAAATAATTCACTGCCGACTTACAGTAAGTGAAGTAAATGATACTGAAATTGGTAAGTTCGTTAAATTGAATGACATGAGAACATGAGAAACTTGCTTTCGAAGCCATTCTGTGACTCTTGTGACTATTGGCGTACTTCTTCGTTCTTTTGGTTATTTACGAGGATCGGCTGAACCACCCTAAAAGATAAGCTTGCCAAAAAGGCGGGGGATTAGAAAATGTTCAGTGAGTCAGAACCACTCGCTTTTATGTGGGCCACACGTTTCTTTTGCGCACCACTCGTTTTTGTGTGTACCTCTGCAACACCGATTTGATGCGCACCACATGCACCAGTGGTTTTTGTGTGCAACATAATTTTTCGTGTGCACCAATCGCAACACTTGCATCTGGACATTTTAGAGATTATTTTTAGATAGATAGGGCAAAATTATTTTAAATGGTAAGAACACTAACAAATGGCACTAGAACCACTTTTTGCTGCATTCACTAGCCTTTGTGTTTACCTCTCGCAACACTGATTTGGTGTGCACCACTTCTACCATTCGTTTTGTGTGCCCCACTTGAACCATTCTTTTTTGTGCACCACTTGAACCATTCGATATTGTATGCACCACTTGAACAATTTTTTGTGTGCACTGCTTGAACCATTCGGGTTTTAATTGCACCACTTGTAGTTTTCGTTTTTGTGTGCGAGACTTTTTTTTGTGCACCACTCGTTTTTGTTTACAACAATTGTTTTTGTGTGCACCACTTGTACCATTCGTTTTTGTGTGTACCACTCGTTTTTATGTTCACCACTTGTACCATTCGGTTTTGTGTGCACCACCCGTTTTGCGTGCAGCACTCGCACCGCCTACACCTGTACATTTCAGAGATTATCTTTAGATAATTATTATTAGATTATTTTCGTGCGATATATATTTCTTGATATACCAGTATTTTTAGCACCATCGATGCGGAGTATTTTTCTCTATTATTTAGTCAATTTCAAGTCTCGATGCATAAAATTTAGGAGAATTGTTCACACTTTGCACTGTAGAGTGCGAGGTTTAGAATTGCGAGGGAGGTACTTCCTGCGTGTCGCAATAGGCGACAGTGATATATGATTATACTATCCCACAGAGCAGTTAATTCTCACTGAATCTTAGTTTAGTGGTTCCTTCCTACATGCTTTTCAATTAGGATACAGTTTAGAAAAACACATGCGAAATAGATCCCCACCATGTAAGTAGCTGTTATTTAGTTCCCTTTAGTCGCAGCTTCCGGCTTTGCATATTCTATTCCAAAATTACAAGTGGACAGTTGCTGGAACTACATTTTGAAGTGGCTGCTTGTCATATAAGCGGTCGTAAGTTGCTTTCATTTAGGTGCTGCTTCCGACTTTTCAGATAGAGTGAATTCCTATAAAAATATCCATCGCAGACTTTAGACTGTTGTTTAATAATACGATAAAAATGCTGATCATTTAGAATTCGAATCTGATTCGAATATTTTTTTCGAATCGGATCGAATCATAGATTTTATGTGAATAAACATCCCATTTTACTATTAAATATTGTCTCCATTGTGAGAATCAAGAAGTTTATAGTTTATTTTCAATTCACAATACATATTTAGATCAAAAATTTTCATATTTTAACGACAAAATATAATCTTGACCAAAATCGATTGCATTTTGTGGTTAAAAATGAAACTTCTAGTTTATTTAGCAGATCATTGTTCCTATGAACGTATTACAATTGATTCGAATAAATTGTGCTCCGAGTCGATTCGAATCACCGATTCGAATTGCCCAGCCCTGGTCTTATGATATCATGTGAGTATGTCATGACGATATCATAATTTCATCACCATTTTTTTTTTAATTCTGCATTAATTATGATATTGGCTATCTGATCACTACAACCCACTTTTGCCAGGTTACAACTCAGCAATCCATTTTGATACTTTCATCGGGTCCTGTGATGCTGAAATTATGAGGATCTCCAACGAATATGTCACAAAATATTCAGCTATTTTTGTCGTGTGTTTTGACTCTTTTCTGGCGACCCCTTCATTTGTTTTCTACCTGATTTGCATGAGTATTTTCTCTAATCGATAATTGGGAAATATCTAATTTTTCATTCTACAGCCAAAAACTGTAATAATTTATATTTGTTCAACCTTGACACTCGAGTATGTTTGCACTCACGTGCAACTGGATTCACATTTATATGCAACCTCAAACGTGTAGAATATAAATTATATTCTGGGACTGAAAGCCAATGGAAAAAATATGTTAAAAATATCCACGTACCAGAGGGTAAGTTTACGTGGGTGCTTAGTCTATGTGGGTGCACATTTATACGGGTGCAAAAGTATAGGTTGCAAATATACAATAAATAAATATAATATAAATGTAAATAAAGGTTGCAAACCTACAGGTGCAAACGTTCATGGGTGCAAAGATAATAAAACCCCTTTTCTGCCTTATCCATGTGATTATCTAAACGAATACGACTTGATCTGTTAGACTTTTGATTTCTGTACAGTCGCATATGGAATTTTTCTTGGTTTAAAAAATACAGGATTTTCATAAGACTATGAACAAAATGAATGGAATTTTTAATTTTACTTTTATGATTACGAAAAGACACCCGATAATTTACGTTTTAATTGATCAACACGACCAGTGTTAATTATTTAGGCGATCTATATCAGAGATATGACGAGGACCGTTCTCAGTCCCCTAAAGTAAGGTTTTGATGATTTTACCATCGCCCGGGGCAGATACCACTCATTGCACTTCACGGTGGCGATTCAGTTTGGTATTTTTTCGTTTAGAGTGCAGTTGCTGGTACTACATCGTTTACTAGCTCTTAGCTATTAAGTGGTCGTTAGTTGTTTCTTTTAGGCACTGCTTCTGGCTTTGCTCAGTATTTCTAAAAGAAAGAAGGAAAATAATTAAAGAGGGTTTGAACAGGTTCAAGGAAAAAGCTGTACGTGTACCACATTATGAACAAAAAGT
>OZ023151.1:3253398-3272001 GCA_963675895.2 Styela plicata
GACGAATGGTGCTAGATTTCAATAAAAAAATTTATTTATTTATTTTTTATTGAAATTCTAGCACCATTCGTCAATTATATGGCAAAAGGTTACAATAAAATGTACTGTAAGCAACTGCACTAACGGAAAATATCGTAAACGGATTTCAAGTAGTGGTATCTCTGCCGCTATGTTTCGGTATTCTTTCGAATTAGTTTTGTACGCTCGTGTTTGATTTACAAATTGGTTATTGTTATTACAGAATGTGCGGTTTTATATAATTTTTTATAGTGAATTGATGACAATAAAAATTAATTATCGATCATAACCAATAAACGGATGTAAATTGAGATTACATCAAGTCAAATTATTAACAGAATTTGCTTCAGTTTTCTCGTATAGTACGTTGTAGTTTGGATTTGAATACGTTCATTCTTATTGGCGTCGAGTGATTGAAGGGGTTGGGTCTCCTTACGTACATTGTTTGTGGGTCGGACTGCTTTATGGTTCCTGTAATGGGGGGTGACCTGCCTGGTAGCCGGTAGGTGGGAGTTACTGGGGTTGGGCACGGGCCAGGGGTGGCGTTGTGGCTTTTGCAGTAAAGTGAGTTACTTTGAGTTATTATAATTAAAGTCAAAATCTTCTGCCGGAAAAGGTGAAGTTTTGGATGGTGACTATTTCCAGGTTTAGCTTAGAAACTCGAAGCGGATTGGCAAGCGTGCAAGGATACCTTTTGGATTGTCATTTTGCAAAAACTATTATTCGGAACTGTATTGTTGGTGATTAATTATAGATGTACCGTTGGCTGTATGTGGGTTGGTATGTGCCATTGCTTATTGCAATCATGTTTGAAAATAGCCGATGTCCTTTATAGCGTCTGCTAATAGTTGTATCATGTCGTTGGGGGAAGAGGCCTAGAGCCAGGGCTAATTTCGGCTGTTATGGGATTGCTATTCGAGGTTTGGATAAATCGAAAACATTTGTTAAGTGAAGTGAAGTTTTTGTCGGATTCGAAACACAGTTTTCCATCTCGCTATTCACGCTTGCTTAGGTTGCGATTTTTTAGGTTTGTTTTTTTTTTTGCTTGGCTCGTTTTCGCGCGTTCTCTTCGGTCGCTTGCTGGCGGTGTCTGTGGCCAGCACCTGCCGTGAAAGGGGGCGAGGCTTGGGTTAACGGTTAGTGAGGGCAGTAACGCTGCGGTACGGGGGCGCGGTGGATGGCTTGGGGATGTGTGCGGCCTCGGTATGCAATGGTAAGCCGGGCCTGGGGGGGGCAGGGGTTGCGCTTACTTATGTAAACCGGCGACGTCCAACCACTTTTATATTGGGGGGGGCCCCCTGTATGCGAAGAGACTAATCGAGCGGTCGGAGATCCCCGTGGGATATCTTCACATGGGCTCTCCATTCTTACTCACACAGTAAAATGAAACAAGTACACTTATGTCGTCAAACTGGTCGGCGGACACTTGATTCAGGTCAAGCGCCTTCGTCGTGATCGAATTGATTGTTTCAAAAGTTTAAAGCTGTCCTTCCCAAGGTGTAATAAAAGTTTAGGCCAGATTTTGAAATTTATACTGTTCGTGTCAGCATCGGAACATGACGGACTCACTGGCACAACGCTTGGATAAACGTCTTCAGCCAGGTAAGTTTTTTTTTTAAGTTAAATCAGAAACCAATATTTTGTTTGGTTTGGCCATTGTTTGGGTAATAAGAAATAGAACCGAGCTAAGCGTAGCCCTATTTATTCACAACTATCCTAGCTTCGGTTCGAAACAGGCTATCATCGGGACATGGAAACTGCTTAATAGGAATCTCAGACGTGTAGGCTGCATTTTTCTCCTGTTCTTTTTACGGAAGGGTGTGGAATGCGAATTTGTGCAACCTCGTGTTCAACACCTGATGATCCGAGGAAAGGCGATTTTAGTATTCCAAACTAAATTTTGCAAAGATGACCTTAAATGTTCCAATATATAGTTATGTTTATTCCTGCTAATATTTATTGTACCTGTAAACTAATTGGTCTGTATAGCAGCTCAATACCTTGTTGACCTACAGCAACTGGTGCGGTAGCCTTGAAAGAAAATCTCACTTGCAAGCCGCAGTCATAAAATTTTTGTGTCAATTTATTTTCAAAGTTGGGTAACTAACTAACCTATATAATATGAACAGGTGGCTAATCCTCATAATTGCGACAATAAGAACAAAAAACTAACACGGTGGAAAACGATTTTTGTTGGTCGCACTGCGCCAAGGGAGATTTAGGTTCTGGAAAAAGGAATAATTTTTTTTCAAAAGAACTGCTTATTTGGACTGAAATTTGTCGGAGATAAATCTGCCGTATTTTTGAGGCTATAGCTAAATTAAAACATATGTCTGTCTCTTTAGACTCATATGGGACGATAAAACTGGAAACTCAGCAGAGAACAGGAGGGCTGGGTCAACTGTGGTAGATATGCTTTGGTTGTGTTCAACATGTTGTTTTTTGTGAGTCGCTTTATTATAGCTGTATATTATTATATAATAGTATTAATAGTATATTATTATAGCTGTTAAAACTACAGTGAGATTTAGATACTGCTCTATTGTTTTTAATAAGAAAAATGATGTCGAAATATGCCTTGTCAAGAATGAGTCCACTAATAGTCACGTTATCAAGCCGCTGTAACTCACCTGTGACCCATGCTTGAAAACCAGGCTGGGATTTTTAGGAAAGCATGTAGCGATATGTATATTGAGGTGAATTGCACAAAAACGATAGAAATTTGTGTGTGGCGTCAAAATCAAGATATGTACTGCAGATAAGAATACACATAGTCACTTTTATCATGCTTTCAAAATTAAGAGAGAAAGTAACTGTCGAATTTCATCAAATATATTTGTTGCTGACTGGTAGCAAAAATGAATACTACATTTTGAACTTTTTGTCGCGGAGTTCTCAAGATATTTTATTTTATCTAGGTTTGCCAGATTGTTTTTATTTAATTTGGCTGATTCAGTAACTCCGCGTATTTCCATTATTTTACTTTGGATACCTACCATCATTAGGCTACAAACCCTGTAGGTGCGAGTTTTAAAATATTCAAAGTATTTTCCTGGGTGTCGTACGAGGCGGCCAAAAGAGAACAAGTGGTTTTATATAGTGCGTATACCACTCACTGCATTTTGGCATGATGGTTCAGTTCTGTATGGATGAGCAGTTGGAGTAGCAGCAGCTGGATTAGCAGTTGCTGTCACTCCATCCTGTGGTAAGTCTTTGCCGTTCCTTCTGAGCGCTGATTTTGGCATAGCTTATAGCTTACTTCTATAAAAAAATACGATTTTTCTAGATATTGGGAGCATTCCTTGTATGTTATGCAGTATGGTTCTATTTGTACCAGCAAATCAAAACCTCTTGTCAATTGTGGCATCCTCGGTCACACGGAATAACATTCTGATATGTATGTATATAATTGGAGCAACCGGTATTTGTACTGTTCTTCTAGCCTACGTTGGTTGTTGTGCTGCAGTGTCCAACAATAAATATATTCTAAGATTGGTAAGTTTTTTTAATTCGCCGCTACCCATGTTGTATTTTTGTACATAATACCTAAGATAATACAGCGAGAAATAATTGGGCAGAAACCCATGATTCATACTAAGGTTTATATCAGTCGTTTGCCATATACCATATTCAGTTTTGTTGTATGGTTGCTTTTTAATGGAAATTCATTGGTTGTTTAAATCTGGAAGCAGCGCTAAAAAAAATATTACTTAGTCATAGATATTCAAAATGGGACGCAAAACAGAAATTTGCAAAAAGCATCCACCAATCGGCATTGGATGCTGGTAATATTTATAGGTTTTGCAGGTATAAAGACATAAGTTTCGTGGAGCCAAATGGCATGTATTCAGTTTAAAACATCATATTTGCGGGTTACTTACGATGACTTCGTTCACTGGATGGATATTGCACCATGACTCAGAGTTCACGTCCGTCATGGAAAGTGACATGACATTGAATATTTGGCGTAATCAATTACCATGAGCAAATACGCCGTTGTTATACATGTTTAGTATTATTTCCTCAATTTTAGTTCTTCCTCTTCCTCGTTGTCTTTTTGCTCAACTTGTAACCGTCGGTGGACTGAGTGTTTGGCTGAGATTTCAGGTCTGTTTGTTTTATTTTTGTGTCATTTTGTTTCTATTGATATTGCTATACAAAAAAACATCTTTATCATGCAATTAACTTCTTAAAAATCAAGATATCACAGTCTCAGAACTATTTATCCACTCAAGACAACGCTCCAACCCATGAATATTTGCAGCTTTGCGCGCTCATATATTTTACATTCGCGTACGCTTGCATCCATTTTGGTGTTGACAATTCTGAGTGAAGGTAACGATTTCACCTAGTTTACCAAGTTTATTTTCAAAGTACTTTTACCTAGTTTCACGGATATCTGATTTATCTAGTTTAACTTATAATGAGTTTTCTGTTTGGAGTTTAACCTTAATTTACTAGGTGAAATGATAAATTTATCTAAATTTAACTAGGTATTGAAAATATTAATTTTATACCTGGTTCAAACAAGTAGGTACCTAGTATGAAAATGTTTTTGAAATAGAAAATTCGATGATTTCAATCTTTAAATCTATTAAAAAATGTCTCAAATGCAGCCAAATGGCCAATACCTAATTTACCTGGTTTTTATCTACATACGACTAAGTTTCGAAAGTGAAACTAGGTACCTATTTTGTGTAAATTCGTTTTACTTTACCGGGTTTGAATAAAAACTAGACAATCATCACTAATCCACGTATAGTAAAGCATTCGCATATTCCATGTGTTAAAACTCGCACGTGTCAATAACAAGCGGTGAGAGAAGTACACTGGTGCATGTGAACGTAGATGAAATCGCACTTGTTGTATAGAATACGGGTGCCTTTAGACTGTCGGCAGCCAGCAAAAGTTTTATCTAGATTTTTGCGCTATTTGAATCATTGAAATAAGCATTGCGATTACAAAGTGAAAGCTCATTTTTTTCAAAATATTCTTGATATGGACAGGTGCAGCGTGATATCGATTATCACATGGAAAAATCTTTAATGGAAATGTATCTGGGTGACAACGCCATCAACCAACAATCCGTTGCTTGGAAGTCAGTCCAGACTGGGGTGAGAAATTGATTATTTATACAAAGATGTTTATAGTTATATTAACCGTATGAAAATAAGATTTATCTCAAATATTCCCACAGGGCTAATTTGTCAAATATTTCAGTTACTTGATGGTGTCAAAAAATTGTACAAGTTCTCTTGAGTATATGGATTGTGTCATTTCGAACAAGCGTGAATTGACTGATGGGGCCTTCCAGACAAGTCTTGAACTTTGTTTTATTAAGTTGAGGTATTTGATAGGCAAAAAATTTCCCGTCCTCTTATGAAATACTCTAAGTCGTGGTGTAGTTTATCTATGCCATATAGCAACTTGGATTAGATGAAATAGATTTTCGTGAGTTTTGAAGATATGATATGATATATATGATCCTTTTAACAATATCAACTCCGCGTGTGCCCATTAGTCACTCAATTAAATGACAAACGAGTAACGTAGTTTGAATTCAGGTGATAAAGAATCTGATATGGTTAAATATTGATCCGAAACGCCACAAAAAAAATGATACAAACGCATCTGGCGTCTTTTGCCGTAATTTCACCATATTTTTTGTTTATAGTTTAGTTATTTTGGGTTATAATTTTTTGGAATAGATCTATCTCGTATTACCTATAAAACCTCCAGTATTTTATTTGATCCCCTTCCGCTTTATTTTTTTTATTGCCCGTTCCAGTAAAAATATAGACAAATAATTACAATATATTTGCAACACAACTTCTAAGTAAAACTGGACAAAATTGATAAATTTGTATTTTTACAAAAATTTGCTCGAAATTTTTGCTAGAAAAATGCTTTCGTTTACGTAACATTTCATTTTATGCTCTGGATTCACGTTGAAATAATGTCTTTTTCCGAATCAAAGTGCCCAGCTCTATTTATAGGCTAAGCACAAACGAAATGGCCTTTGTATCACACCATGGTAAGATTAAGAGATCTTCGTGCTGCATTTACAGCTCAAATGTTGTGGTTTTAATGGATATCAAGATTTTGCCAATACTTCGATAAATATCCCGATTCTTCAAAATGGTGGCAACTGCAAATCAACAATCCCAGAAAAGGTATCTATTGACTACATGTTTGATCGTCGATTCATACAGAATAAATATATATTTGTACAGCTCTTCATAGTAACAAGTACGAATAAAATTGATTTTAGAAACATCCTAAGTGTTGATAAATAAGTCGCAATGGGTTAAACAAATGACAAGAAAGAATGACTATCAGAAGTCCCAAGTTCAAATGTAGAAACAATAACAAATGGCCTTACGTACACTCTGGCATAGATTGCGTGGTTTGTATTATCTTAACCTTGAGTTTTAAGCTAACGCGGCGCGCGCGTTTGTTTACATTTCCAACGCAACCGAATGGTTTGCTATGCAAGATATTCGAAACGAAACGCAATGCATCGGTAAGACAACTTGACGTGTATTGTGGCCTTAAGTACGAAAGAGGCGCTACTGTTGTGGCACGTCTCAAATGTGCAATTTATGATTAAATCATATATGATAATATGTTCAGGCAAATTTTCTGGCGGGTGAATATGAAATCCAACAAAATAACACAATATCAGTTGGAACTGCATAAAAATATAAGAAATATTTTAAATGTTCACAGAAGCTAATAGTGAGCTAACGAAATGCCCTTTGTTTGTAAGGACTTATTTAGAGCAATGGAAGTGCCATAATCAAACACAGGGGTATTTTTGAATCGTGATTTTTTCGAATCGGGTACTATTTAGAAAATAGGCACACTGTTCTCTAATCTCAATCAAAAAAATAATGGCACCTTTAGCAATTTAATATCCGTTTTGTCAAAAATTGTATAAATAAGCGAAAACATTTTATTTCAGATAAATGGCCAGACAGCTGTTGCATCACTCATCACAGAATTTTGTTAGCTGATGATAGATTAAAATGTCATCTCGACTCATCCAGTCTAAACGACGTTATTTATACAGAGGTTGTCACTTTTATCTCTTTGTATTTATGTCGTTTATTGAACGGCACTCTGATCCTTTGACAAATAAATAGGATAAATGCCCAATGATTCGCTACGCCCTACTACTTCCACGTGTTCATTTTTGCAACGCTATCTACTAATTGTAGATGTCTATGTATTTTGCTATAGACCTAACATATTCATGTATAAATGATTGTTCACATTTACGTAGAATTGTTCTTATGAAGTGATTTTTCAGGGTTGCAGAAATAAAGTGGAATCGTTTATTAATCAAAATCTTCTGGTCGTCACAGCTATGGCAGCGTTGTTGGCAATAATTGAGGTAAACATATGGGTGATCCATATTATTTTCATGTATGCGCAATATCTCTCCAATAAAACACTACTAATTCGCGTACTTTTTATTGATAGAGACATTCCTCTAAAACCTCTTTACTAAGTAATATTTTTCGTTTGTTTGTTCTCTAATATTTCAGTCGTGCAATTATATTCCCAAGAAATATTGTCCAGAGAAAACGATTGCATTCAGCGTAAACGTGACGTAGCTACCGATTCAGTACTTCAGTCTTTTCTAACTGTTGATATCTATTGTTGATAATCCAAGTCTGCTCGAACGTATATCAATGTTTGTTTTTATTTAATTGACAGATTATTCATTTTGCCACTGTCAGACAACTGGAAACTGCACTGAGTATGACAAACAGTCCATCTGTTGCAACCATATTTTCTGTGGAAGACCAGCCGAAATCAAACAAACAATTATAGTCTGTTGATTGTTAATATTTGATTATTGTTATAATTTAATGCCATTATTTAAAAAAAATCAAAACTTCCGATATATTCAGGTACTACTTTATTTGTTCTGAGGGCCAAATTCTCTAGCCTGGGGTGTTGTCCGCTGAAGAGGTAACATTCAACATTGATCACTTCGGGCACAAGAGAGTTAGAAAACGAGTTTATCATTAAGCCGATTTACGCAGGAATAGATATGACCCAAACTTCTCACTACCCCCTAAAACGCTTAAATGGCTTGGAACAATTAATATTGACAACTTTTTATTACTTCAAAAAACTTTGCCTTTTCACATCTTGTTGAGTCCTAAAAATTCTTTCGCTTCTTCTGTGCGTTTATTTATATCCTTTCCTTCCTTTAGGACTAAAACTGTATGTATTGTTGAAAACATCTAAGGGGCACATTATGACGCAATAAGATATTACGACCTAAATCAATTTATTGATCTGCTACTACCCACGACATTTACGCTGTTTTCATATAATTTCATGTAAGGTTTCAGCGACTTCCTAGAAATTTTTACCAATCACTGATCAAATCGTCAATTTTATTTAGTAACGTGGGTGGGATTAAAAACTAACAACTGCTTCTATTCAGAATGCATAATAATGAAATGATCAAACCATACCATGATAAATTCGTTCGTAAATAATCATTCAGCTAATGTGATTTAAAATTGGTGAAGGTATCTAAAGTTTCCAACAAATTACGAACGCATGTGCATATACTGTATAACTTTTTTGTAGTATATAATATTATTAAAAAGATTTTCCGGTCTACCCGATTCTCAGCACTATTCCCTATGTATTACACGATATCTGATCTCAACTGGTAGCCTACAAATATACCGTAAACGAATACTCGGGGGAAATTTATTGTGTGTATACTCTGTGTTCCGACTGAAAGTTTAATTTATTTTGTTTGCTGAGACGAAACTGATACAGGGTTGGATGTATTACATGCGAATATCGATGATATTGGGATGAGATATGTTTATCATGCGGGAGATAAAACCTGAGAATACGCTTCAACCATATGGCGAACCACCCGTCGTGCAAACACCAGTTCCCAATCGGGTTTGGAAGTTTTGTCGAAATATTTGTTTCGATTTCTTCATAGTAAGAACATAGAACAAACACTACAAAATAAAATGAAGAAATCAGGAGAATGGGTAAAACTTAAACTGAAGTTTATGACATACGCGACGCACTCACCTGCCTCATACACATGCTCGTAAACGAACATAATTTCCTACATGTGGACATGGTAGATGGAGGAAGCTGTAACCAGTGATTACGCGAACCATCGCCGGTGTTCAGTAAAACTTTTGCCTATAATCACTCTTCTTGGGATTCAAACCAGAGCGATCATGTGGAAACAAAACGTCTCATTTCGTGACACTGTGGCATTCTACTAAAATTCGAGGCATTTTGCTTTTAACTAGACTTCGCAAGGTGGCGCCATAGGTGCGAAACAGTGTCATGCCTCTTTTTTCCATAACTTAAGCAATTGTAACTTGTAACACTTGCACTTGTAAGCAATTGAATTCTTTTGTCAACACCAAGGTCGGATTCCTGTCTCATAATGATATCCTGAGCATTTACAATTTTCTCAACATTTGGATGGATCTGACCAAATATCCATAGGAGCAAGCGTATCCTGTGTTCGCCGGGTGATAACAAAAGTTCGCACATATAGGAAGCTTCAACATCTTGTGTGAATGGACAATTGTGTGCATTGAGAACATCCAGAAAATGTAAAGCTGTATTCTCTTGCAAAGATGAAATATCATTTCATATGTTAGGTATTAGGATGTGATATTCGGATTATACTGAATATGGAAAAAACAGAACACTTTGCCTACCTATCTTTTATAAAAAGTTAAGCCATGCAGCATGTCCACCGAAATTACAATATACTGTTCAGGCATAAAGAGGTGACGTCATTTTTAGTATGGAGAGTTTTTAAAGGGATCGAATAATATATCTAAATTTCATGATTGTGCCACCATTTAAGTGTATTATGGTACTAAACTTCACTAGACTCGAATTAATTAAAGTACAGTTAATGCACAATGAGATAGGAAATTTTGAGATAGGAATGGATTTCATTTTTATCCTGCGGGAGAGGGAAGCCTAGAATGCAGCTTAATTATATGGCGAACAGTCTCTCTGGAAGATACCAGTTCCGGGACGTGACCAATTATTTTGGCTTATCATATTCAGTATTTCTCATTTTGCCTATGCGTGGACTTGGTTGGTGGAGGAAGAACCAAGCATTACTTAAGTAAACACCGTGCACCGGTGACGCGTCCAGCAGACCTCCCGCACATAATTACTATTCCACTCACAGTTTGAACCTGCATTTTGATGATCAGAGATGCATAGCTCGAAGCGTATACCCAGCGCTTCACCGGTTGAGCTAACCAGGCACACCGGAACTAAAATTAGGCTAATGCAAAACTAGTTTGGTAAAGCATATATTATCTTGTACAACCATAGAACCATACATAATGAATACACTTTGCCAGCACTTTATCTAGCTGTAAGCCTGTAAACCACAGCCATGGAAGGATGCTCGTTAACCTAGCTGTTGCTCATTCTGCATTGGTTCCACACTGGACTGCCTGATCGAACAACAACACAGAACAGACAGGACGCATGATGTACTACCGTATCCTAATACTTACAATTATATCAGGATAAGATATTTTTATTGCACCTTGCCATTCCATCCTGTGTGGAACATACGAGGAACTGTGATGTTATCGAGCGTAGCCCGAGGCTCAGGGCTGTGGGTTACACAGTACAGTGCCGTGTGTAGGGCACAACGCATTTATTGCACATTGAAGCCCCTCATGCAGATACTAGCTCCGAATCGGGGTGAAGTTTTTCGGCTCATCATATTACTCGTTTTTCTTGTGCATGGACCTGGCTGGCGGAGAAGCCGCACCGTAAGCATTGTTTACGCGAACCACCTTGCACCCGCCGAGTCGTACAGCAGACCTCCAGCATACAAGTTGTTCACCGTCCCTTACAGGATTCGAACTTCGTGACGGTGAGAGGCATGATGTGCGTAGCTGTAGCTCGAAGCGTATTTTCAACGCATACAAACTGACAAAGTATCGAGAGAGTAACCTGGAATATGAACATAATCTAAAATAAAATTTAAAAACGCGGTTACTAAAATTACCGAAAACTACAGAAACATGGCTAAAACACGTTTCTGGTCGAGGGTCGTAAAGGTGTGGAAAGTTTCTGGGAACTTTCAAGGGCCCGGGAATATTAGAATTTTCGTATGATTGCTCTTTCAGTTTGATGTTGTAATCCGTCTAGTCTAGTGTACCGGTAGACTGCCCATGCTCATACAATGATATACCATGTACAGTGCAGGGTGGCAAAATCCTGATTTTCATCAGATGTCAGTTTTTGGGTCACAAAAAAGCTTCTAACCTAAAGCTTTATAACTTCGTTTTTACAGTTTGTGTGATACCAGACATCCAAAAAGAGACAAAGAAATCTTAGTCACAGAATCCATTTGCTAAATTTTGTTCTGATGGAACCCATCTTATTTGGGTGTCTGAGCGATAGAGTGTGTTTTTATTTTTTAGTGTACCGGTAGTTTTATTTTATGTTAATCGCTAAACCATCCACTCGCCATTCATCTTTAAATCATAGTGATAAAATGCTGCAGTAACCAGTATGCAGCGAGACATTTAATTAGAACGGTTCCATCCCCAAGCGTAGCCATGGCAGAATTTAACTTTCTTCGAGCGTTTTTCAGTCCTTTTCAAATAAACAGAGACTTTGAACCCATCAACGTGCTTATAAAAATATCATCTTAAAAACTGAAATTTGTGCATGATCTTCAATTCCGCTAGTGTTTTTTACCACTCATACTTGCATTGCATTTATTTGTTACATTGTGGGGTCTTGGTCCTGTGATGTTGGTTGTCAATCCTACATAGTTCTTGCTTGTCGTAAGGGTTGAATAGATTGAAGCAGAGAAGTGGTACCATAGGCCACGACAGATGTGACTCAGTGCGCCTCAACGAGGCGATTTAGTTCCATTCGGGATGTTTCCGTTCGGTGTGCGGTTGCTGGCACTAGGTTTTTTGAGGCTATTTGCTGTTAAGTGGCCGTTCGCGTCGACTGCAGCGTCAGAATTCAAAATTCTGTAAAGTAAGTGTCTCTCTAATCAATATAATTGAAATTTAATTAACCACATTTTGTTCCTTTGCTGCGGGGTCGTGATTTAAATTTAGCAATGTGGTAGCAATAAAATAAACTTTATTTCACAGCAGGGCTGGCCAAATTGACATGTATCGACTTGCGATTAGTTTTATTGCATTTGTTTCATATACTGCATATAGTGAGCGATCACATATCTTTAGATATGTCTTACAACTTTCTTATTGGTTTAATTCTTATTGTATGTTAATTTTTGTGTTGTGCCGTTTTGTTTGTCCGAGATAAACGAATACACTATACTATATGAAGCTTATGCTTTCAATATATTCAATGTACGCCGCACAGTCATTAAATATTGTTCCCATACTTTTGGCCAAGAAATACACTTCAGTTATCGACGAAGGATCGGTCCCCCCCTAAGACCCGTATTGGGTGTATTTCTTCGTGTGTGCAATGCTATTATTACAAACGTATTTGTCCATGTGTTTTAAATCTTGAGAGGACAGGAGGGGGTTATAGGGATATATTCAGTAACGTTAATCAAAAACAATAAATTTTGGTTTCCCGAATGTAAAATTTGAGTTCAATTCGGTTTGAATATGAGTTCTTGTATAGAAGTTCTAAACCACCATGGTAAAGTGCAGTGAATGGTAGCCGCCCTGTTTTTTCGCGATACTTAATTAGAATTGGACACCATCGCGGTCAGTGTTCAGAAGATATGAGAACAAGTGAATCGAATTGCAAGCAATCTTTCTAACTTGCAGTGAAGACCATCATAGAACAGACTTGTGCTTAGCTGGAAGGGGAAACAAACTCGGCCCAGTGGCCACGCTTGGTCAGAGCCTACCAAGAAAATACATTTAATATTACCCCTATAAGATATATAAAATCAATACGTTCGAAAAACAATACGTTCGAAACAGAGATGAAAAAATCCGATCAGAGATAGATCCTCGGTTTATAATAAATGTTCGTGGATAAACAAAAGCTTCTTTCCAAGTGACAAGAAAATGAGGCCCCCTGAGCTATTGACTTCGACAGACATGGTTGAAATCAATCTAAATCTTGGACTCGACAAAGTGAAGCGACTAACACAGCGATTAGTCTGAACCCACCTGATATAATAACATATATGAATAGACAAGACTGGTACAACAAAGCACCAACACTAGCTACTGCTGGACATATTTTCCTCGGTCGTTATGGTTTTCAAATTTATACAGCTCTCAGTTTTTTGTGGACTAGAGGCCACTTATAATGAACATTCCTATATTACAAATAGTACACAGGATGTTAATCTACATCTTTAAAATGAGACAGTTTGAAGCCTTCGAGGATGCTTAAAAATTATAGTTGGAAGTGTTTTATGACAAGATTAAAGAAAATTATATAAAGTTGAAAATTCATAAATATTCTCATTCAAATTTCAAACAATGTTTAATTAAATATTTAAATTCGCAATGGCGGGAATCAGTTCGCAATAGACGTCGATTCCTTCTAGAAATATATTTTCATTCAAAAATTCGTTGTTGTCATGAAGAAGAATCGGCGTGTTTCTCATCGGACTAAATCCTATAACCGGATTAAACCCATTTTTCCGGAAGGGGAAAGCCGGGGCCGTTTCTGTTTTAGCTGCTGGGAAAGAATTTCCTTAACTTTATTTTTTTTCCCCCCATTCCTCAGGTCGGTGGGGGGGGGGGGTTTACGGTATAAGTACCCAAGCCAAAAAAGTTGTGCCCACCAGGGGTCGTTTTTTTCTTCGTCAGTTATTGCTAGTGAGGTATTTTTTCTGGTTCATTGTTTATTATTTTAAAAAAAAATATTCCGTAGGGGTGGGAAACCTATCGTGGCTGCTTCTTTTTTTATTACCAGGGGGTAACCCTAGGATTTTTATTTTCAAAAAAAGCAGTCAAAAATTTCGGGGGGGGGGGATCTTGGGATGGGAGGGAATGCGAATATTCTTAATAAATAAGTGGCCATTATAATTCCTTCTGTTACCACGTTTTTTTTTTTGCCTGAAAACTACAGCTATGTAGGGCTATTCGTGGTGAGGATTAAACTGTTAATAGTAACATCACCTAGGGATATCAGTACTTGATTGAAATCGCCAAATTTAAAACGAGGGGCCTTCTTCAGGCTCTGCGGGTAGTGATAGAAAATGGAGGGTCCTATTAAACTTTTTTTGTAGGCTTCTTCTGCAGCGGTTTATTTTTGTGAGATTTAATTTCTGTTGAAACCGGGTGGGCCCGGATTTCCTTGGGGTCACACTTGGGTAACGCGTTACCCTCCATTTGGGATTTCGTATCCCGCCCTTAGACCTAAACAGATATTGTTATGGTTTTGGAGTCCGCAAACAAGGGAGGGGGTCCTTTAAATTTCCAGTGCCAAAAAAAAAACCGGAACCTTTGGAATCTTTATATTTGGGTTGTTGTACTCGAGGGAAATTGGCGTCCATTTGCCAAGTTTTGGCCGCAGTTTATTTGCTTCCTTCGGGGAATAACGAACGTATAACAACATGAATAGTTTTTCTTGCAAAATAACGAAGTCATTTTTTCAGTAATGTAAAAAAACAACCTCTTATTTGCCTCCAGAAATTGTATTACACAATAATATCACAGTTCAGATCTTGGAAGACCACGTCCCATTAGATTTTTGGCAGGGGGCCCCTCGTCCTTGGGCAAGCCTGCACCCAGGATTCGGCCATTTTCCAAATGCTCCCAAAAAAAAAAGAATGGTTTACAAATCACATCAAGTATGGGGGAAGTCCCAATAAAAATTTGAATGGAAAAAAAGCGAAGAGATGCTATTTTCCGGGAAATCCGTTTTCATTATTGGGGGGGGGGACTAATGCCCCTGGCGTTCAGGCTCCTACTTCAAAAACTTGTTTGACAGCTCCCAGGTTTCAAAAATCCTTTGGCTAAATTTCTTTCATAAAATTATGTTTTCAGTAGACTCATTAAGTCAGGGTTCCGGTTTGAAACTGGATTTTATTTTCTTCAAATTATTATTCTTGGTAATGTTTCCTTCACAGGCCAATTATCCTTTTTCAATAATTTTTGTCGCCATAGGCATTAGGGTTGTGTTTAGCCACGGAAACCACGGAATCTGAAAGGGGAAGGGGGAAAAATTTTGTTATTATTACAGACGGTCAATTCTTTAATTTTAGTAATATCGATTCTATTAACGTTATCATTCCCTAGGGATTTTCATTCAATAATGAAAAGGGGGAATGTTTATTATTAAAAAACATGACAGGCAGAGGAGAAGGGGGGGCTCGTCTTGTTAATTTCGGAATGAGTTTTTCTTTACGGGTGGACCATTTATACTTGGGAAAAAAGGAATTAAAATAACTTTTTGGGAACTGTAAATAAAGAAGCAAAATAATTTTTTTTTTACAATTGCAATTAATTTTTGGACGGGCTTAATTATAAACACAAGGAAGATAGGTAAGCGAGATTTTTGGAATTGAATTTTACAGATTTTTGTAAATTTAAGTAAGCAGTTTGGAAAAATACCCCACTGGGCTTATGGTTAGGGGTGACCCGATTTTCTCCGTATATACTGTTTTTAATTGTTTAGTGTATTGGGTTACAAAAAAATATTGTTCATCGATATTTAATTCAGTCATCGGGGTAATAATCGGCCATAAAGGGGCCAATAATTGTTTTAAAGTTATACAGTTCGGTATATGTTACTAAAATTACAAACAAACTTTATTTATCCACATATAATTAATTTATAGTAATTGTATTTATAAACAGTTCTATTTCGGGGGCCCCACAGATTAAACGGTAGTTTGCTTCAATATGGGGTACTGTGTTTACATTGTTATCAGTATTGCCAGTCTAAAATGAATAGAATTAAACTTTTTTAGTGGGCCATCGCAAGGGGATTAATTTTACCCATTCCCGGCCAATATTACATTCTTCTATTATTACCCCTCAATTAAATTCATTTTCATTATAGAAAAATTTCGTTATCTGTCATGGAAGGGGAAAGATGAAACAGGGGGTTTTATTTTCCATGGGATGGATTCCAATTTAAGGGGTTTTTCCCCGTTGTTTTCCCGCAAAAAATCGCCCACAAGCTGTAATGCGCCAGAGTATATTTTTCTTTAAACTAACGTGTTCAGAGACTCTACTCTTTAAATAATCCGTTTGATGAATGCTTATCCACCATGGGATGAGGTAATTGGTCGGGCTTTTAGGTTTATGGGGAGTTGTTTAGTTGTTTGTTATGGCAAAAAAAATTCGTCGGGGAAATGGTTTTGACAAATTTTTCCCTCGCCGGGCGATACTTGCCAATCAATCTGATATTTTGATTTTCGGAAATCGGGTTTCAAATTTTTGGGGTGACACTGGGGGCGGGAATTGGCGTAATAATTTTTCCGAATGTTGGGCAACCAAATTCTTCTGGATCCACCATTTCGGGGTTTTGACACCCACCCCGGGGAAGTGCCATTGTGTTTTTTCAGGATTTGTACCAGATGTGACATCCGCCGAGGCTAACATGGGGCAAACGATTCGCAGTGTTTAGTTTCTTTTTTTGTCACTTGCCTCCCTATTGGGAAATTGGTTTAAATAGGAATTGTGCATTAAAACTTTTTTTTGCAACTTTTCTCAGCGGCTGTGTTTTGAATATATACCCTTTGATCCAATGGGTTTCCAGGGGGAATTTACCTCCTGGGCATTATATAACGGCGTGTCACTACCCAGGGGCTTTTCGCTTCGACAAAATAACAACTGAAATTAATTTAGGGTCCCCACGATCGGGCAAGTTTCCTTCGTCCAATTTGCTAATCGGGCCCCCCTCCCGGACTTTCATTTGACTGAAATTTGCGGTGGAGAGTTTCTTAAAAAAAAACCAAATTTTCATTGCCTTGTTGCGCCCCCAATCTCCACGTTCAGGGGATTTAAACTAATTTTTGGATAGGATGGAATAGTTACGTTCGGAAAACGCATTTCTACTTTTTCTTTGATATGTTACCAGGAATTTATCTTATTGCTATCAAGATATTGTATTGCCTATTATCGCAATTTTTTTCATATCCTGAGGCTCCTCTGGCCTTTAAAATGTACACCGTTTTTTATTTTCCCGTTATTTGCATTTAGTGGTCCCAAGTCCCGCACTTTCCAATTTTTCCAGTAAAACCACAGGAACAACATCTGTTGTGGGGTTGTTCAAACAAAATAAGGGGGGGTGGAGGGACGAAATAGCGTCGGGATTCTTTTTTCCCCGGAAAGGGGAAGTATTAAATATAAATCCCCTCAAAACTTTTACGGAATTCTCTGCGACAAAAAACCTCCAAATACGTTTAATAACTTCCAAATTGCAGTTCTTTTCGGGGGCATAACATATTTTTTCCCATGGAAAGTCTTTAATTTTTTGTGCGGAATGGCCATTTAATCCGGAGTCTGGTGGATGCCACCGATTTTTATTTCTCAAATAATATTCTTAGAAAATTTGTTTGATTGGCCAACAATTACTGTTTTTCAAAAAACCCTGGGGGGTGGGATCAGTTCCATTTGTCACTTATATGCTATATTTTTCTAAATACTAAACGGCAGGCAAATTTGCTGAAATCGAAAAGTTTTTACACAAGTATATATCAGGGAAAACTTTGCAAAAGGATAACAATTTTCGTTTTTTACCTTGTTCATGTCAACTTTTAGATAGGAATACTAAAAAGAAGGCATGGTATAAACATTGTTTGTTTGGGATTTATTCCATTCATTTGTGTTCGATTTTAAACCAGGCATAAACTCTTAGGGCCTAAATTCCATTACTGGAATGGCATTGCGAAAAAATAATATTTGTGGTAATTTGATTCCATCAAATTTGTTTTATTTTACCAGGTAATTTGATCTTTGTACGGGCCCTAATCCACGTTTACTTTAACATTGCCTAAGTTTTACGGTGGGGGAACGTTTGCTCGCCATATTTTTTACCTAGGAAAAAATACCAGATTTCCATTTTTTTTACTGAAGGAAATATAAACCCCTTTACATAATCCCGTGGCATACTTATAATAACCGGGTTATTCCAAATTTCCATTTTGGGCCCATAATAAGGTTGTTTCGTCAAGGGCCATTGGTGTCACAGGACTGGAATTTTTGCGGCCGCCCAAAGGGCCGGCATTTTTTGGCCCAGATGTGGATCATTGCTTGATTATAACAATAAATTTTTATTTGGATTTTTGGGGGGTTATCATTCCGGAAGTCAAACCCACAGATTTGGGGGCGATTATAAAATTAATGGATAAAATCGTTTTTTTAATAAACACTGTGCACTTTTTTTTCTCGAAATGTTGTATTACGGAAGTGCCCAAACCATTTCCATAAATCCAAGAATATATGTCCATACGGGGGGCGCGTTTTTTTTGTAAGGCTTGCGTTGGTTTTGTTTATACCTGCGATAAGGCACTACCTGAATCGAATTTTCGTATGGCTCAGTTGATATGTCCACGAACACAGAGGGGTAAATCGTCGCTGTTTAACACGTAAGCGTGGTGTTGGACATGAAATATTA